>JAPMOQ010045701.1:59729-151823 GCA_026543055.1 Argiope trifasciata | reverse complement strand
TGTTGTCATTTAAGAGAGAAATCAGCATAACAAATATATCTAATCGGTGAAGTTATGAAAGTTATTTTTAAATGTTTTCTTAGATTTGAAATCAGGAATTTTTTTAAAACATATTTAAACTGATATTAAAAATGTTTAAAAAAAATGAAATTGGTATTCGGATACAATATATTAAACTTAGTCGGAGAAATCTTTAGCTTGCTATTTTTAAACGTAAGATTTGACTTTCACTATTACAAAGATTCAGATTTGAATTTGCATTAAAATTGCTGATGAATATTATCAAATCTTATAACATCATGAAGACTCATTTCCATCAAATGAACATGAATCAGAATAATTTTCCTGTCGTTAACCTTTAAAAAATATTTTAGCAGAATGCAATTCCACTAGAAAATCTGCAATATTTAGAAATTTTCAGTTATAAAAAAAAGACGGTTTTCAAATATTTCTAGATTTAAATATATTTTCTATATTTAATCAATTAAAAAATATTTTAATCCTATTTTCTAAAATTAAATTTGAGAACTCGGAACGAGTATGAAACTTATCACGAGAGACAATAAATAGTTTCTTTCATTACCGTTCTGAAAGAACACCAAGCTTTACATTTCTAAAAGAATACACAAATTTAATATAAAAAAATGATTATTTGTTTGTTCGTATTTGGTTGTGCCATTTATTCTGTTTGGATAAAACATTGCCAAGTGATTGATTGATTGCCCTTAGTATTATTTTTTATCGGCAACGTTCTGGATACCTGCTAGTTATTTAATAAAAAGCAACTAAGATAAAAAAAAAATTCTTTGTTAGCAGAAGTAGGAATTAATTTAAAAAAAAAAATTCTCGGTCTATTAATTGAGTGCTTTGCACGTCCGCATTTAAAATGATGAAGCCACGTGCTGAGTTTCACAAATCTAGCTATTTAATTTTTTGAGTCATTGGTCTACTGACATGGGGGGTGAGTATCCCGCGATTTGCGCGGGTCAGCGTTTAGAACATTTTCTGTTGTTTTTCGCAGTTAAGAGTGTTTATTTTTACGATAACAGAGTTACAAGAATATTATATTATTAGCATGTAACATGGAGGGACACTTTGACAAGCAAAGGAATTTGTTTGCAAACATCGCATTTAAATGGTGATTGTGAAGAATGACGCGGCTACTGGTTTATAGCACTGTTAAGGGCTGAAAACCAAATTTCATGACTGTAACAATTTTTATTTGCTAGTTACCGAAAATAAAAATATTTTTCAAATTTCGGGAGATTGGCTTCTCGGATGTTTTTGGATAACAAAATCAAGTTTTTTGTGATTAATTTATTTTTTTATATACTTCACATTCGAAAAACTTAAAATTTTTCGAAAAATTTTGCTTTAAAAGGGATTATAAATATTTTTAAGGCGGTAATCTAATCATTTTTGCATTATTTTTAAGCACTCTAACAATAAAGACGCGTTTATAATACATTTAAATAAAGAGTGACATTTTCTTTCGGAATTTTCACTTTTTAAATATGAGAACGTCAGACCTCTAAAAACTAATTTTATATTTCAAAGACTTTCACACGAGACTGTCCAAATAAATAACTAGAGGATTATAAATTAAACGACGCTTTTGTTCTTTCAGAAACATGTTCTGAATTTCGAACATTTGTCAAGACCCCGTCGTCTGAGCTCGTAGAACCTGATGACGAAATGGGGAACGGGAGCTCACATTCCATCGTCCTCGGATCCCCAAGATTCCAATCGTCAGATTTCTCGTCCCGGAATGGTTACCAGCACGATCACAGAGGCATCCCCAAGTACGCCCACCCCCAGAACAGAGTCCTGCCGAAACCCGTTGCCGGACAGCGACTGCGCAGCACTGATAATGGGAGCATCCTGCAGACAGCCGGCACTATCCGCGGCCAGCGCAGAGACAGTGGGGGCAAGGAGGACCACGCCGACAGCGAGATGATGGGTATCCTGCGAAGACGCTCCGAGATGATAGAGAAGGAGAACAACTGCTACCATCACCTCAACCTGCGGAACCACCGACTGTTCCACAGCGACCCGAACATCGCCCGTCGACCCGGCTCAGGAGAAGGTCACGAGGAGTTCCAAGAAGCCTATACCAGTAGGAGGAGTTGCAACGGGGGTGCTGCCATCAGGGCCAGTAAACTGAAGTATAAAAAGAAAACCCGAGCCCCCGATCCTCCACCACCTGGGAACAATTACTCCAGGCGACCTCCTCAGGTCACCAACTACGAGGACAGGAAGAGCACGAATGGACTCGCTTGCAAATGCATATCGAAACCTAGGGCACCACAACCACCTGCCATAGTTATCCACCCACCCCCACCTCCACCGATGCCTAATTCTGTGACTACCCGGACCAAGATTGGTACTCCCCCATCAAATTCCAAATCCGAGACGCAGACATCAGAGAAGACAAGATCACCACCAGTCACAAGGATGGTGGAAAGTCAGTACAATAAGACTACATACGAAAAGAACGTAAGTTTGATGCATGCGTCTATCTTTAGCTGTGGTTACACGACCCAAGAATATTCAGACGGGCCGGGCTTACCCCCTTCAGAATCCTCTTGCCGTTTTCTGGGTGCCTTTGACGCCTGGGCCGTTTACCGACAAATTGTCGGTAGAGTCGACGGGCATTAAAGAAAACCAGAAAACCGCAAGAGGGGTCTGAAAGGGAAGCACGTGACCCGTCTGAAGAAACTCAGGTCTTGTAACCACGGCTTCTCACTCCTCCTTAAAGCCGCTTTCCTACGGCGCGTCCGTCCTTCGATGCCTGTCGACTCTACCGACAATTTGTGGGTAAACGGCCCAGGTGTCAAAGGCACCCAGAAAACGGCAAGAAGGTTCTGAAGGGGGTAAGCTCAGCCCGTCTGAATATTCTCGGGTCGTGTAACCACGCCTTAAGGTGGATTCACGCAAGACTAACTACTGCGCGCAATAGAAGATCAAGCCTGCTTCCGGAAAACCACGTGACCACAACAGGACAATGGTTGTCCCGCTGGGACAAACGTTGTCCATTGTCTCAACTGTTCATACGAGGACAATGCCGAAAAGACAACGATTGCGCTCAATAGTTAGCCTCGTGCGAACTCACTTTTAGTAACAGCCATTTTTATTCTTGTATAAATGCACAATATTTCAACGAAACATTCTATTCCATAATATGCTCAAACAGTTTTCGTTGCTTTAACAAACTGATATTTATAAGTTTGAAAATTCGAAATAACGATAATCGCACAAGACAAGGTTTGGATTTAACTGCCCCGATTCTTGTAGTTAGTTGCACCTTAGTTGGTAAGAAAGTGTTTTCTAAATTTCACATAGTCATTTAATTAAAAATAAGGAAACGATATCATTTTCCTTAAATGATTTCGTTGTCGGGTCGGTTAATGCCACTTGGTCTTACCAAACCAATGATCGGAGCCTAAGCCTTTCGTTGTTAACCAGCACCATTCAGGTGAAAGTCTGACTTTGCTTGAACACACAAGACACAATCCTTTTGTGGGGGCGGTTGAACTCATTCATCCATCCGCAAGTCAGAATTGAGATCCGAATTAGAGACCGACTCATTACCCCCAGAGGTTATGGGAACTTGGAGGACTTTGCAGTTATGACCTATTTAACTTGCCATAACTGCCCTTAGCCAGCTTGGCAGTCTCTGGCCGAGACAGAACTCGCTACCTTTCGGTTACGAGACCGACCGCTGCCCCTCGTGATTTCGCTATGCATGGCCTGAACACATGAATGTAACCATCTGTCAGAATATAGAATGACCATCTTTGGCAGAGTGGGCATTGGCGAGACGTGCAGGCAGAGAGTTCCTGTGAGTGTTCATTGAGATCTTGAGTCTTGTGCTGTGGCCAGTTGCGAAAGATTATGGGATTGAAGATCCATAGTGGGAACAATCCGATCTGGGTGTTCCCACAGATTCACAATTGGGTTCAAATCCCGGAAATTTGCCGACCAAAGGAGAATGGTAAGCTCACCTTTCGAACCACGCACGTACACTACAGGCTTTTTGACATGTCGCATTGTCCTGCTGATAGATGTCATCCACCAGAGAAATTCTCATGTAGAGGTGAATATGGTCTAAGGATAGATGCATACTTGTATTGATCCATCGTGCCCTCCACAATGATGAATTCACCCATAGTATACCACAGAAGCATTCCCCAGACCATACTGCTCTCTCCTCCAGCTTGGATTCTTTAGGAAAATGGTGCAGTATGGTTTTTTTTCAGATGCTTCAAGCCGTATATGTTACTGCCAGTTCCCGAATTGGCAGGCCAAATCGCACATTGGCTGGGGTGTGTGGCCAATGTCCGATGCATCGGAAATATATGGCGTATATGAGACTTTGTCCGGTCACTTCTCGAAGTGCTCGAAATTACCTGGCCAATGTGAAAAATAGTCAGCCAATTCGGAAACTGACCGAGAAGAGAACGCAATCTACGAGTTATCTCGTAGTTGGCAGTCATCGAGTTAATTTGCAGTGCTGGCTTGCAAATTTCTGTTTTCATCGCCGATAAACAACAGTCAGTATAGGTGCATGAACCAGGCATTTGCTACGGGGACCCATAAGCATCTGAAGACAACGATGGTTGGTAGCCCCTTGCCTCATCTGAGGGTCGGTTGCTCAATGATTGCACGTCTATTCGCCCGAACGCATCTCCACAGTTATCGTTCACCTCTACTCTCTATGGCCCGTGGTGCACCACATTTGTCACTTCGCTGATTTCGGATAGTGCCATTTTGCCATGCACGATATACTTTTATCATGGTGTCCAGTGAACAGTTTACAAAATTAGCCGTTTCGGAAATGCATTCCACCCTTGGCCAGAAAGCCAATGATCATGCCCTTTTAGATGTCAGATAAATCGTTCCTTTCCTGCATGACTGCAGTAACTGAAATTTTTTCCCAATGCTTATAACATACTTTATACATCCAGTGGGGATTTTGGTAATGCCATTATGTATTGAAAGGATTCTTAATGCTTTTATTTTTTTATTAGTACAGATATTATGCCTTTTTTTCAGCCCATTTTATATGCTAAGTCATTTTTTTTTATTGTTTCTAGACCACTGAATCTTGTATTTTATTATATGCATATAATTTAAAGCAGTAGTCATTGAGTTCTTTAGAGATTTTTATATTTCGAGGAAACAGTTCAATTTAGATATCAAGATTATTCATCCAAACCCTGGTAAATATTCTACAGAGTGCGAATAGCAAAGAGAGGGTGATGAGAAAGTATTCTGAGCCTATAAAGTTTAAGAAAAGAATTTGCAGATGTAACGTTTTGATTCCACAAGAAATTTACATAAACATTTTACTTTTTCATTTACACATTTAACACATTATGAACGAACACCTTTTCTGTAAAAAGAAGGTAAAAGGGGAAAATTCTATGAATCATACCAAAGGGGAGACTTGAGCAATTAAATTTACATTTGACTTAGCACTATGATACACATTCAAGTAGATTTTGAAGCCCTAACACCACGAAATACAAGGTGACCGCCTCCACCACCTGTGCGAAAATCCGACACTGTATACATCCACCAAATTTGCTGATAACACGTGCCTTTTGCGATTGGTTATTTAACGCTGGCGGTGTTGTATTAAGTTGGCGGTGGTCACATTAATATGACTAGACTGTGTATAATATTGCATTTTTTTTGACAACCTATTTTTTAAAAAATATATAGCTTTTCTGGGATATTAACTTTGCCTCCATACAAACATGCAAACCTTTCTCTAGTTAAAAAAATCTTTTTAAAGGTATAAATGTATTGTACTAGACTAATTTCTTTGTTTTAATTATTGTGTTTTTTACACATCTTGAAGTTAGAAAGTAAAGCTTTGTGAGCAAGTTATCTTAGCTATAATTAAAATAAAATCTTTAAGAATAATAAAAAAGAAAATTGAATAAAAAACGAAATCTAATCATATTAAGATGTTTTGACTCAGAACTTTCAAATCGTTTTATATTTTCTTTCTCATCTTTCTGATTCCTAAGAATCTAGGACCTCTCAAGGGCTCCTTTTTTGCGATAAGTACTGGTGTCCAGATACCAGAGATTTATTCCTCCGTCAAGCTTACCTTCTTTTTTTGTATCCTTTATTGTTCTCCGATGGCAAGTGAAAGTTTACCAATAGAAATTATCGCCGATTTATTTATTTCGCCTGCAATAAAAATCCCAAGCATTGTTCGTTCACTGCAATCCCCGATGCAGCTGGAAGATAGGCCACTTTCCTGATTAAGCTGCTAAAGAACAAGAGAAAGGGTCATTCTCTTTGATCTGGCTTTAAAAGATGCTTACTTTCTTGGAGGTGATTTTGTCCAGATAGTGCAGGTTTTGATTTGCACCGTAGCAAGTGCATAGCCCGGTAATGTGAAGAACTGATGTCTGTCTTTCCTTGTTAAGCTCTGTGGTGCATCAAAATCCTTTTATTGCTTACTCGGAATCTTTTGGTGAATCTTTTTCTGATGCGGGAGTATAAACTGGAGAATTGAAGGGTTTGCTGCAAAAAGGAGGTATCTCCAATTACTCAAGTTTGCTGAAAGCTGCAAAAAACTTTCAAAAATTCTAAATTCCAAATTGGGCTAAGATTTTTCTTTTGATGATTTTTATTGATTATTCTTACATATACCTAACAAATCAACAAACGGAACTCTTTTTTCAACATTACAGTACTGCGAAAAATATTATTATTTTTCCTCGGAAGTTTAAAATTTAAGCCCGTAATTAAAAAAAAAAAAAAGGAATGTTTAGAGTTAAGAATAAATTTTTTTTTGTTATATAAATGTTTAGAATCAAAATCATTACATGATATTTAATGAATTAGGAATTCTCATGATAAGAAATTTATTCAGGAAAAATTCTGCATGACGCCCTTTTAACATAAAGCTAAAAGTATCTTTCATTTTATTTTTCGCAACTTTTTTCTACAGATTCATCCTCTGGAAAAGTGGAGAAACTGCAGAAGCACGGGAGACATTCGAATAGACGAAGAAGACGAACGTCCAGCCTCCAGAACCACTGTGTTCGACAGCAAAAAATTATCGGACAGTCAAACTAAAATACCTTCCTACCTCCCCCAGAGACCAGATCCCTTCCAGAAAGAGATCCAAGCTGTCACCAAAAAGATCGCCGAAAGTCGTCAGCAGGTGTCCACCCCCGAAGAAAAAGAAAAAAAGACGTCAAACCCTCCGAGTTCGGATCATCCCAAACCCAAAGAGGTGAATTCGCCGCCAAAATTTTACTTCGCGGATCCTGGTGTTTTTAAACCCGTTCCCAAGCCGGCGCCAACGGAAACACCTGTTGAGAAGTCGGCACCTTCTTCCGGAGGTCTCCTGAAATCGGATTGTGTTGGAAAAGAGACTGCGGACCGGCGGTCCAATGAGAACACGGCCGTCGACGAGATAGTCCCTTCGCTGGAGAGGTTCTCCCCCGGCAGGCGTCGCTTCAGGCAGCCGGGGGGGAGCAGCACGCCCACGCCGCAGCAGAAGGCGGAGAAAGAATGGGATCACCTGTCAAAGAGCTTACTCCACAGGCAGGATGGAGATTCTGACATCGATGTCAGGTAACCTTTGAATTTTTGCATTCTGATGATGATTAGGTGTGTACCAAAAGCGGCGTTGCTCATCATTAAAATTAAAAATATATAATTTAAATAACTATCATCACTCAATATTAAAAAATGAATAAACTTTTGTTTAATTTAGTTAAGTTATGTTAACATCCCGTTTTGAAGCAAAACTAGGGCTATTTTGGGATGGACCTCGTCATTTTGAACCAAGTTCGGATGACGATACCTGAGCCGTGGCCTCCGAGAGATATCTCGGAGGCCACGCCTGAGCTGGCATCCCCTCTCCACACCAGCGGGAGGACGTTTGGCCTGACATATTAAGTGTGCAAGAGTCCCCTCTCACACAACGGTTCTTCGGTGGAATCGAGTCTCGAACCTGAAACCCTCCTAACCGCCTTGACACCGCGATCCTTACTAGATGCTGAAAGCAGCAAGGAAAAAAAAAAGTGAAGAGGTCTGAATGGCTCAAACAAAAGAGCATACATAATATTCCATCAGTAGCATTGAAACATAATTTGTAAATAATAAAATTTACCGAAAATAGGAAATTTAAATTTAGAAAACAGAAAGAAAAATAAAAAAATACATGCATATAAAAGTAGAGGGAAAAATATAAATAAACTATGGAAAAAAGAAATAGTTGAAAAAAAAAATCAAAGTGAAATACTATATAAATGCAAAAGTAAATAAATGAAAATTAAAAAGCAAACATAAAAATAAAAAGTGAAGAGGTCTGAATGGCTTAAGCAGAAGAGCCTACATAATATTCTAACAGTAACATTGAAACATAATTTGTGAATAACAAAATTTACCGAAAGTAGGCAATTTAAATTTTGAAAACGGAATATATATAAATTTACGTAAAGGGAAAAATATAAATCAACAATGAAAAAAGGAAAAAGTAAATAAATGGAAAAAATCAAAGAGAAACATATAAATGAAAAAATAAATAAATGAAATATATACCGGGTGGCCAGAAATAAAACACCCCTACTCTGACCTCCCTGGATATCGAACTACTCAGTGTAAAGGCTTGAAAATTTGTGGACATACTATTCAAAAAATGGGGAAACGGATTTCACGAAAAAAAAATTTAGTTCCAGAAATCACCGATAGGTGGCGCTGTACCACTGGACGTATGCTGAAAAGACACAAAAACACGTTTTAAACACATTTTATTTGAAAGTACCAAGCATACATGAAACAAGGACGTTATCGATGCAGGGAATGCTGCTCAATATGGTTCCCTTCCTGAAGATGTAAAATGTGAAGTCTGTGGACAGCTTGTTCAACTGCGGATCGTAACTGGTCATCTGAGATGCTTCTCACATGCAGACTGATACTCTCTTTCAAATCTGCCAAGGTTATCAGACGTTCTCGATAAACAAGGTTTTTTAAGTGTCCCCAAAGCCAAAAATCACACGGATTAAGATCCGGTGAACGAGATGGCCAAGTTGTCGGAAACGCGCGACTGATTATTCTGTCAGTGGTGAAATGTTGGCGAAGAAACTGTTGCACAGGGAGTCCAATGTGTGGAGGTGCTCCATCTTGCATAAAAGTAATGGTGTCAAGGCATTGGCGCTGCTGCAAATGGGGTACAACAAATGTTTCGAGCATCCTTTTGTACCTGTTGGCCGTCACGGTACATGTCTCAAGGCCATTGGAAGTAACCTCTTCGAAAAAGAACGGTCCAAGGATGAATGTGGCTGTGAATCCACACCAGACTGTAACTTTCGGTGAGTGGAGTGGAATCTCTTGGAAGGTACGGGGTTTGTCGTGTCCCATATGCGACAGTTATGGGTGTTCACTGTTCCACTGAGGTGGAAATGGGCCTCATCGCTCCACAGAATCTGCCACGGCCACGATGCATCCACTTCAACTCTAGCAAGAAATGTCAATGCAAAGGTCAGTCGCATCTCCCTGTCTGTGGCCAGCAATTGTTGATTAGGGCGGATTTTGTACGGGAAACAATGCACCATTTTTCTGAGTACGTTCCACACTGTGCTATAGGGAACACCCAAGTGTCGTGACACTGCACGTGCACTACTGCAGCCTAAAACATTATCCATTGACTGTTCAACAATACCGGTGGCAACATCTTCAACGACATCTGAACGAACCGGTTTGCGTCCTCGACCAGGCTGAACTCCAAGATGTCCAGTTTCCTCGAATCGAGCGATCATTCTCCTGAGAGCTTGTGGAAGCAATGGTCCCTTACGCAAATCCTTAAGTCGGCGAAACTCTCGAAGTGCTGCTGGAGCATTTCCTTTATTCTCGTAAAACAACTTCACAAGCAAAGCGCGTTCTGGCAGCGTGACAGCCATCACTAATAAGAATGACATTCCCCACCTTTTAACTTCTTTTATACCCAGAACATGGCTTCTAACCATGCTTTATGCAAATTTTTCTGGTTACAGTATGAAATTGCAGTTACAACGGGAGTTCTAGCTTCTTTACTATTTTTATTTTCCATAAGGGGCAGAAAAATTAAAAAGGAAGCATGGAAGCATTCCATTCCGCATAAACATTTTAATTTTTATTATTATTTGTGTCTTTTGATCATAGTTCCAGTTGTGCAGCGCCACCTATCGGTGATTTCAGGAACTAATTTTTTTTTCGTGAAATCCGTTTCCCCATATTTTGAATAGTATGAGTACAAAATTTTGAGCCTTTACACTGAGTAGTTCGATATCCATGGAGGTCAGAGTAGGGGTGTTTTATTTCTGGCCACCTTGTATATATACGCACACACACAATGGCCCAGTCTAAAGGCCTTACCACAAGGCGAAATATCGTCCAAACTTTTCGTCAGCATACGACAACGAAAGTGAAGGTCGCTTGCGGACACTATTTCTGTTCCTATCATCGGCATTTTCAAGCTGGTTAACAAAAGTGCACGAGGACGGAAACCTTGCTTGACCAGTTCTTGTGGGTAGAAATGGAAAATTACCGACGATATTTCGCCGTGTGATAAGGCCTTCAGGTAAGGGTCCATGATCAGGAACAGAAGATCAGATAGAGTTTTTTACGCATTTTTTTTTTCACTTGTACTCACAGAATATTGTTCGCTTTTAACAGTGCTTGACAAAATAGGGTTAAATTATTGTTCAATTTGAAAAAGTCCTCTTTTCATTATGATATGGGAAATCCAAAGTGATTTCAGCTTCTAAAGTTGGAGATGCAATTGATTTATTGATTCTTATTTCAGATTGAGACCTGTTTTGCCGAGGAAGCCTCCGGAGGTGCCAAAATTTTCTCCCTCAGAAGCATGGCAGGCACTCGGATCAGACGGCATGGGAAGCAGCAATCATTCCACAAGCGACGACGGTCCGGAATTTTTCTCTGCCTACAAGCAGAGCATGCACCAGCGAAACGGAATGAACGACAGATCGCGGAGGAAGTCGGACATGGACTGTGGTAGGTACGACCGCTATGGTGGCGATAGTTACAAGCACGGCAGCATGGGCGACAGTCACTGGACGCCAAGACAAGACTTGCTGGACGACTCGGATGTCAGCAGCGAGGACAGTGAAGAGGCCATTGTGCCTCGAATGAGGCCCGATTTGGGGGAGATTTCGACCCGATTCTCTCTCCCGAGTGTTATGTTCTCGAACATGAGGCCGATTGGGTCGGAAATAAAAGCCAGTTCCACTCAACCTTCCTTCTTGAACGAGAGTGCGAAAATGAGCAAGAAAAAGATTCCGAAACGGAACGATCCCACCTATGACAACAGTCCGGGTCACAATTTCAGACGATTCCTGAGCAAACGGAACAAGTATCTGAGCGAAGAAGACATCACCGTTTCGGATTCGAACTGGACTTTTGGGCAGTACGGACTTCAAAAGAGAGGGAAGCAATATTCTTCTGATCTGATGCTCTCCGATAAGAAAAAGTATGAACTCATGGTACAAAATCATTTTGGGGATTTCCTGGGTGATATATTAGTATCGAAAGCGAATCACATGAGGAAACAAATGAAATCATCCGATTCTGGAAATTCGAATTTCTCGTTCTACTCGACCGATGGTCAGATTATGTACAGCCCTGATAAAGGAGGGTTCGTGAAAGACGAAGAATGCTCTCCTCCAACCAAAGGTAGAGTTTATGACATGAGGAGACGATTCGATGCCATTGCAGATGCTTCAAGGCAGAACTTCGGACTCAAGAACTCGAAGAAGAGAGCCACTGCTTCCGATTTCGATCTGAGCCGCAGACGAGATCTCGAGCTGGCGAAGATGCTGGAGGACGAGGTGAGGAAGAGGAGGAACAAGGAGAAGATCTCCATCAGGCAGCAGCTGCAGAGAATGAAGCAGCTGCAGTCGGACGACGAAGATGATTTCGATGACGAGGCTTACTTCACAGAGCCCAAATCCAGAGAAGATTCCCAATCTCCTTTTTTCAGTCCCGACAGAACAACGGCGGTGTCCGAGTTGGGCCTGAAGCAGTTTCGATTTGGACAAGGACCACCTGTGACAGATTCTTCTCATTTGAGTCACTGGCAAAGCTCGCCAGCTCTTCTTGAAGATTCCTTAATGAAGACAAACATGCACCCTTCGGCCAAAGGTGAGTTTGAAGTTGTTCTCGTAAAAGAAGTATGCACAACGATTTTGATAGCTACAATTTGATCAGAGAAGTTTGAGCTCTTTCATAAAGGGGGGGGGGGGGTTGAAAAAATTATTATAAGGACTTAAGGTAACCGACTACGTTAAAAACACTGGTCATCGAACACATTGGCGAATTTTATTTTTATTATTTCTTGCATTTCAGACTTTGCTCTTTGCAAAACAGATTATCTTTTCTAGGAAAAGGAAGGCCTGACGTATCATCCAGGGTCACATATTTTTTTTAGCTAAATTCGTCTTTTACTTCAATTTTCATAAACATTCTCCACCTTTAACATGATATCCCCAAAACTAATAGAGGTATTGACAAAAAAATGTCAGCGTGTGTTTTAAATAATGTGGACAATGAAATGAACCAAAAGTTTTATGGTTGGTGAAATACTTTGTCATTTATAGGAGTTTTTTTTTTTTAATTAAGTTATGAATTTATGGAAAAAAAAATGCATGTATACGTATATTTTTGCCCGTAACTTCTTTGCATCCTAAACTTTTTTTTAGATTTTGGTCCATTTCATTCATCATTATATCCTATAATTTGCGTACAAATACGAAAAGGATTGTTGCATTTCAGTTTTGTGTAACGAAGTATTAACCGTTTTGGTTGAATTTCATTCAAATTTACTACCAATTTTAATATTTCTCAAAATATATTACATTTTCAAATAATTTTTTGTATTTGTAGAGTTATTAACTGACAATACATCTAAAACACCAAATAGTTTTTAAAAAACCCATGTTTTGCAAAAATTTACCTTAGAACGTAGCCGGATACCTTAAGTAAAATAACAATAACATTGACAGTAACGATAACATTAACATTGAAAGCAATGACAATAACATTGGAAACAACTTCTTTATCCAATTAACACATTGCAGGCGGGGGATCTTGACGGAAGTATGCTCCGTAACGCGGATCAAATCGTAGTACTACGACTCCCACTTTTAATGTGTTAAGCAACAATCCAGAATGGCATATGTATTAATCTAAAATGAGCAACAATGAATTTTTACTAATTTTCGTAATTGCTCTTCAGTTGATTTTTTCTTTCGTTTATCACTTGTCTAACTTGAAATTTGGACAGACAATTTTGTTTTAATATTTTGGAAATTGCACCAATGATGAGACTTCATGGATTAGAGAGGATAAAAACCGATTTTAGATTATTTGTTTTAACGTGGAAGAAACGATTTTCAATTAGTTTGATTTTTCTTAGTAGTTCTTAACTGCTTTGGAATCTTTAGATTAATTCGTGTTTTTTTTTTAAAAAAATCAACTTATTCAAATTTTTATAGTTCATTTTCTGGAGCATTTTCGTTTCAAAGTTTTTTTTAAAACCCAGAATATATTCATTCTCTCTCAGTGGATTATTTCAGTGACATTTCGAAATCTTTTTTAATTTGTTTAAAATACATTGACTAATCATAATAAATGTCTGCGATAAATCAAACAGACGACCAATCAGACGGTGAAGTCCCGATTGTTACTTCTCAGTTAGGCATCCCACATATTGAATCCCCTTGGATGAAATTCAGGGAATCCTCGTCACTTCTATTCTATTTCTATTCCCTTCTGTTTTCTTTTCTACTCCATTCTGTTTTCTTCTGTTTTCTATTCCATTCTATTTTCTTTTTACTTCTCATTTATTTCCTTTAAATTTTATTTTCTATTCTTTTTCTATTCTGTTTTCATTCTTTTTCTATTCTGTTTTCTTTCTTTTTCTATTCTGTTTTCTTTCTTTTTCTATTCTATTTTCTTTCTTTTTCTATTCTATTTTCTTTCTTTTTCTATTCTATTTTCTTTCTTCTTCAATTCTATTTCCTTCCAGTTCTATTTTCTATATTTCTATTTTCTTCTATTTTCTTTTTCTTCTATTCTATCTTCTTCAAATTCTAATTTCTATTTTCTTCTATACTCTTCTGCTCTATTTTCTTCAAAAAAAAAAAAAAAAAAAAAAAGCGAATGAACTGATTTCGAACAGTTTCCACACTAAACTTTATATTTTCAGGTCGGCTGTCTCTGTCCTCCGTCATGAGCTCTCCCGACTCCGGTGCGTGGGTGCAGAACAGCGGAGTGGTGGACACGTGGTTGCAGAAGCAGCAGAAAATGGGCCTGGAAGGTCTGAAGAAAGAGTCCGGCGGCAGTCCGGAAGGGCGCACGACCACTTCCGACCAGGCCAATGACGGGGACGTCAGTTCTTCCCCCACCCCGGCCCCGCCAAAGAAAGAGAGGAGGAAGACCAACATCTACAAGCAGCTCATGGACATCGTCAGAAAAGAGGAGAGGCACCTCAAGCAAGCTCAGTGAGTGGCTCGTTTCTCTCCGCCAATAATCAACGTGAGGATTGTTTTGAGACGTACCATATGGCGACGTTTGGATTCGCAGCCGCGTAACATAACCACTAGACAAAAGCGATCATCGATGTTTCTGCTTGGTTTGATGTGTTTTGGCACAAGAACCAACGTGAAGGTTAATTTCTAATTCAAACAAGTTAATTTCTAATTCAAATTTTAATAGAAACAGTTTCTAGAAAATATTTACATTGATAAAACGATGATAAATAACAAAATGTCAAAACGAAGCCGAAATAATGAATTCAGATGAAGGAATAAAAACCTATAGATTTGAAAAAGACAAAAAGGTTCTTCTGTGGATCTCAGCCAAGCAGCAATGGCAAAGTCACTGCTATGGCTTTGGAGTAAAACAAGCGTTGGGCATTAAAACGTGGGCATCCAATGAGGACATGATGAACTGTTATTCCGCAGTCGCAATGTGGGCACATCGACAATGGATCCTTTAATAACAGATGTCTATGCGTGAATCTAGTGTGACCGATTCTCAGGCGAGTTAAAACTGAGCCATGTTTCCGATCATTCAAAGAAGGACAGCTTTCTATGATAGGCTTGCAGGTATGAAGTTTGTTTAGATTTTCCGAGTCCCATTGAATTTGCTAGCTTATGTAAAGACGACTTTTTACTTGTTTCTTCAAAGCGCATGGATATATGGAGGTTTCTAGAAACGAGTTGCGGATGTTTTTGGGATTTCTAGGCCCCAAATTCAAATTTACCGAAGCTTAAGAGAAAATGCAGTCATACCTTGTCATTCCGGGATTTGTAAATTAAATAGAATCGAGTTATTCCAATAGATGAATTCGAATAGCATAAACATCAATCCAGGCATTGTCTTTTTGTTCATCTTTTTTATTCGCAGGATCAGGACATATGCACAGATAATTACACACAGACATCTGCATACATTTCATTTTACGTTCATATTTATTTTCATATTCATGAAAAGGCTGACTCGGCTGCAAAATCTTCGATGCCCATCTTGAGGACCGGACTTCCGTTTTGTGGCATTAACACGTTGACTGTCAACTAATTGCGTTCTTTTCTGGGACCCAACCATCTTTGTTATTGTATTATACCTTCACTACTACAGTTAACAAGACAGCAAAGAAGGGGTCATCTCTCTTCCTGCCAAGAGGCATGGGATAGGCAGGCGCATAATAAGCTACACTCTACAAAACCTACCATTGGGTTTTTAGCATGTTCTACCTAAACGTGAGACAGATGTGAAATTGACCCTGTCTCCGTATAGGGCATACACGTTTCACTCATAAGCATCTTATATTAGGGCAAAATACGCCTATGTGCAACAGCTGCCTAGTACATTTTACCATTTGTCATATTTTTATTGAATGTCCTGTTTATAACTCTTATCGTGCTCTTTTTTTAATTCGTCTCTTCCAACATTACAAGAGTTGGTGGGTGAAAAATACCACCCCAAATATTTTTAAATCCTTAAGAGCTATGGACTTTTTCACTTGCATTTAGCAGTTTTGTTATTCTGGTTTTGTGGACCACAAGTTCATGCACATTGCATAATTGTATGAATCGTTGTTTAAAATGTTAAGTTGCTGAAGTCCTTTTTTAAGCCATATTTTCGCAATTTTATCTTTACACCTCTGTGTTTATAATTTCATCAGTGAGTGCTTTTTAAATATCTTTTATTCTTTTACCACTTGATTTGGCGCAGTATGGCCAGATTTGGCCCTTGCAACAAAAAACCAAACCAAACCAATCATAAATATTCATTGATTGAAATACAGCCCAACAAAGAAACGCCTGATGATTATGTTCCAACCTAATAACAATATTTACAACTGCCAGCTTGTTCCCTGAATTCTTAGTTGTATAAATAAAAAAGTCCCCCCCCCAAACATTATAAATATATCTTTTAAAAATTCAAATTTTAAAACTAAAACTCCCAAATTTTTATTTTTTTTCAAAAGGGGCGGAGACGACAGTCGGGATTCTTCTTACAGCCACCGAGAGAGCAGCCCTTCCACCTGTTCCGAGTCCTCTTCCACGTCTTCCTATTCGTATTCTGATTCTTCCAGCGCCAAGCACCATTCCAAGAATGGGGTCCCAGCCAATAAGGAATTCGGATACCGGACTCCGACGACCGCCCCATCTTTCCAAGTGGCTTTCGTCCAACCTTATTCGCCCAGGAAGACGTACCGGCCGGTACCTTTCGATGTGGTGAACGGCCCTTATCGGCTACCAGAGTAATTGCCTTTTTATTATAATTATTAAAATATGTCTTTGTTTGATTCATATTTATTCAATTCCTACTATTAGTTCACACTTTCCCTATATATATATATATAATGATTTAAGTTTTTGGAAGTAGAAGACAGGTTCGAACAGAATGAAGAAGGTTTTTCATTTTTAAAGTTGGCTTTCTTCTTCCTGAAGCAGGTAGCAGATTTACCAGCAATGCGGGCAAGCAGACGTGACGGAAAAAAAAAAAAAAAAAATCAGAAATTAATTTTTCCTCTTGTTATACAGCATATCTTGACAGGGAAAATATTGTTTTTTTGTATATTATTAAGATTCTCATAGAGATTTCTGAACATATGACTCTCAAACCAGGAGAAACACAAGAATTTTTTAATAAAATTATTTGTTTAGGTCAGCAACTTTTATCAATCACTTTCACCGTGGGAATCGCTGTTTAAAGAACTTCAGAAAGCATTTTTTTGAATGAATGATGTAGATAACGTGGAATCGGATCAGTAAATAAGAGAATATTTTAGAATGACTTTTATAAGGGCTAAATTAAGATAAAACTTTAGAAATTAATTTGGATTGAAATTAAAGGTTAAAATATCTTCATATATATAATCTGTAATCCAAACCAAGCTTCCCGTCCTTTCTTGGGCCAGAACTTAGAATCTGTAAAAATTCAATTTCTTCCAGCATGATTTTTAACTTCCTAAACCATCCTATCTAAGTGCAATATTGCTGTGGGTACAATTTTTTTTCCTTCTCATTTTCGTTCCAGGCTTCAAGAAGAAGGAAAACTGCTGCCGACTGAAGTGCAGTGAAATGCTCTTGCTTTCCCTGCCCTCACAATCTGAAGCATGAAATCACAATCGACGTTTTTCCCCCCTTCAATGAACTCTCGAAGCTCTCTGTCAAAGTTTTACTGACAATCTGGATATATTTGCGCGACATATTTCAGAAGAGGATGGAAAAGTACAGCAAGCAAAGCGAAATATCCGGCATTGACTACAAGATGATCATGATGTATAAATATTGCCAAGTTGTACGGTTTGTATATATTGAATATTGTAGCTTTCAGATAATTGTTAATGAGAGGATCGATTCAACTTTCTGTAGAGGGGTAAGCAACATTGTCAAAACTTTTAACTATTCAGAAAGGCAATATTTACAAAAAATATATATCTACTATTTCCAACGTTCTGAAATTATATGACTTCCAAACTGAAATTTGTCTGCACCCCAATTACATAGTAGTTATAATTAAAGTGCAAATGTTTGAAGGACTGTAAAAGAAATACTACTTGGAGTATGTTGGAGAAATTTGGTATCTGTTATATTTACAGCATGGGGAATTACGCAATAAAAAGTTTTACTTCAAGTTTTTGTCACAGGAGGCGCTTTTTAATGGCAATATTTTATACATTGTAATTACAACATTTTTCTTTGTTAAAATATAATTAGTTCAGTTGTTATACTAACGTGCCGTTGTAAAGCAACACTAGGGCTATATTGGGACGGACCCCGTCATTTTGAACCACGGGTAGATGGTGAGGAAGACCCCTGAGCTGGCACCCCCTCTCTACACCAGTGGGTGGACATTTGGCTCGACAGATTTAACCTCCACACACGACGGTTTTTCGGTGTAATCGAGTCACGAACATGAAACCCTCCGGTTTCGAAGCCGAGACCTTACCACCAAACCACCGCGGCCTTTGTTAAAATATGAAATGCCCAATGTATGACAACATTTGCTCAATATAGGATCCTTCAAGTCCTATCAAATGCAGAAGACGCAAGACAGCTTGATTCACAGTAGCACCTAATGTTTCTCGCTGAATTCCTGGGACATGTCTTGTAACACTGCTTAATACAGCAGAGTTAGGTTTGTCCTAGTACACGCGATCTTAAATATCCCCACAGCCAGAAATCGGAGTGATTCAAATCAGGTGAACAAGGTGGTCACGCATTTTGGAAACATCTGCTAACTGTATGATCCTCAATAAAAGTTCGGTGAACCAGTTGTGTAAAAATATAGCGCTGATAGCTCTATAATTGCTATTCTTTTCGTAATAATATTTTATTGACAGAGCACGTTCTACTTTTGACAAAGTCAGAGCTATAGCTTAAAGATACGTGACTTTTATCATCATAGTGATTTTAAAATTGAAATGTTTTCATTTTGACTTAGTACAGAGCAAAAACGTCGTTTTATTACAACGCCATCTATAGCAAAAAAGTCAACTAAATTTTTTAAATAGTGTGATTCATTTCCCCATGTTTTAAATATAACATATACCAAATTTCTTCAACATACTACAATTAATTTTTCTTTTACAGTCCTTCAAACAGTTGCACTTTCATTGTAATCAACCTAAATAGTTACAACTGATGCCATTATGGATTAATCAAACTTGAAAATTATTTTAATTCAAAACTCCCCTGTTATTCCGAAACATTATTTATCTTTCATCCAATTTTCTTTTACCACACAGTTTTAATTACATACAATGGGGATCTCCACCAGCAGCAAAGACAGTAACAGAATTACTATGCAAAACATTTGACTTGGGAAATTGGCTTGTTTGATATGTTTAATTCGTGGGGAGGGAAGAAATCTCTAAATCATTTCCCTCCTTATTATAAAATTTGCAAAACAAAATTCTTGAGGCCGTTTCGATCTTGCCATGGTATATCAAATGCACTGCACTTATTTAAACTTTGAATTTGCGAGAAAACAAACAAGCAAAATGACGTTTATCCTATAACCGTGAATTTATAATAATTAAGGACAATATACCTAATGTAACATTCCAAAAAAAGATTACAACCCATTCTTCAATTTATGTTCTAATGAACTAGTCTGGACATAACTTTTATAAATACAGGATGCCCCTCCCCCCAAACAAAACTTTAATGGTAAATTGGGTTTACTAAAAGAAATCATTCTAACAGTATCGAATTACAGGTGAGGGAGGTAGGGTTGTCAGAGAATTATGGAAAAATGAATAGAATGTATAACATGTGCAACGCATTTAACGATATACGTTTTAATCATATCCATGAAAATTTATTAAATCACACCATTCAAAGCTCTGATGATTCAGATGGCGAATCCATCGAGCGCTCACTTCAAAGTTTTGTTGTTGATATTGCGCCTCACTAGTTATTGTCATTTATGCATATCTGTAGTTATGTTATCATTCAAGAAACTTTGTTTCATTACAGCTGGATTGTACACCCTACCTGATGTACTTAATAATTAAGAGAATTTCCATTTATATGTTCAATTGCTAAAATAATTAACAGAATTTCCACTTATATGTTCAATAATCTAATATAATTTAAAAAAATAATTTATATCTGTACACTTGAATTTCTGTTAAAGTTTGTAAATGACCTTCAAGGATATTCAAAAGCACATCACCTATATTCGACTCTTAACAATCATTTTGCTGTAACATCAGGAACAAACTCTTAAACAAAAATGGATCCCTATCCCACCCCCGAATGTGTAAGCATTCTGCAAACACATGACTGTCAATGCTCATGTTTATTATGAAACTGTGAAAGTAAATTTATGATGATTATAAGCAAGTAGGTTGTATAGAAATCTTGTATTTGTATAAACATTATATGAGTGAGAGAAGTTATATTCATACCTCAACCAGCCAGCTGGTACCCTACAGCAATAAATATATGTACATTCTGTATAAAAAAAATAAACATAAAATTTTTTTTTGATATTTTCTTTATAATAACTAAAGAATATACACATCAGATACAGAAAAAAGTTAGATTAATTTTGTACAACATGGATTGACATTGAAAAATGCTTATCATTATTAAGAAATTTTTACATACAACTATTCATTTGTTGAAAATTTCAAGCTTTTATTTCAAATACTTATGAAAAAATTAAAGAAACACAAAAAAAGTATTTTTTTTTTTAAGAAAAAACTTTATTTTTACTACAGTATTACATTTTTTTCTTTGTCTTAAGTCAAAACTATTTTACAAATACATTAATGTAAGTAATAACAACAAGACTATCTAAGATATGGTCATAAATCATTCTAATGTAAGAAAAAGCACAAAAATGATTATCCATAGCATTAGTAGTTGTCTTGAGATTCAAGAAGTCATTTCTAGGAATAAACTTATAAAATGTAATACATTTTGAAAAGTAGTAAAATATAAACAAGAGAAAAATTCACCAAAACCAACAATAAACATTGAAAATAACAAAGCAAAAATACTGGCACATTTGGGCATAAACATTTGGCAACAAGAAAAAAATTGATTCAATGAAATTAGGAAGACTTGTAAAAATGGATTAGCTGCACTGATTACAATGATAACAAAGACATGTCGAAAATATTTAATAATAAGTGACATTCAACTAAGTAACAGATCACAAACATTTAAGGATTACCCTAAATTATGTTAAGAACCAGTAAATAAGAGATTTAAAAATTTCAATTATGCTTTCAACTCATTAATCATGCATGAAAGTTAACTGTAAATGTTTAATCTGTCTTTTTCAATTTTAATGTTCTATAAAATCAGGATAAGAATCTCAATTCTAAGTTTGGTGATTTTTCTTATAGTTTTAAAAACAGAAATCTTGAAATTATAAATTTGATATAATTTTAAAAAATCCATTGCTAAAAAGAAAAAATAATTTTATATTATAAAAAATTGCATTGATTCAATACTTTTAATTCCTTTAATTAAAAACTCAAAATAGTAACATAAATATTGATTAAAAATAATTAAATAAGGAATTAAAATATTACAGCTAAAAAATATGAAAACTTTGATAATTTTGCTACACTCAGACAGTGCGCAGCATTCAAGCTAAAGTGTATACAGATTTCAATACTCAGATTCTTTATATTTTCTATAATAGCTTCAGATAAATCAATTTATTTTTATTACTTTAACTGTTCATTTCAAATTTTTCTAATTATTTATTTTACTGTAACAGAAATACTTTAATTCTTTTAAAATATTTTCAAAATTCAAGCATGACGGAATTTTTGTCAATTCAAAACCTGTACTTCTATATCAGTATAATAATAATAATTTTAAAAAATGAGATTCTATACATTGAAGAGAAAATTAGACAGAATGAGAATTTGCCTAGATTTTTAATCTTCCAATTCCTGTGAACCTAGGAGACTCAAGACCTCAGAATACTGAAGCGCAGCAGTTACATTTTCAAAAATAAGAGATTTCTTAGAGTCTCCAAAAATTGTAATGGCAGCTCATATTTTTAAATGCTTGATATAATAACAATAATTCTTCTAAATTAATAGTTATGAGGAAAATCTGTACAATGAAATGGATTTTGCTTTCCTGTCCTCTCTGCAATGAGCAAAACAGAAACTTTCGATATTCAGTACTTTTTAATAAAAATACATTTTCTGCAGATATTCATGTTTTGGGCAATCATTGCATTTTGCTTGAATGGGAGTTTTGAACAGTTCAATAATAAAAGAGCATTTTAAGAATAAAATTTCAGAATTATTTGGTAAAATTTACACACAAACTAACTTTCTGATGGATAGTTAAAATTTAGTACCATTTTTAATTTAATAGTAGTAGTAATTTCAATTCAAAAAAATAAATAAATAATTCAAAACATAAAATCTTATAATTAAAACAAACCTAACAGTGCTCATATTCTAATTATACAAGCCAGGCTCATATATCCAATAACATATATATTTTTTTAAATCTGGATATATATATATATTGCAACAAATTTAGTCAAGTGATGCATGCATCTTTAGGTTTTTTTATTATGAGGTACAAATTTTTTATTTCTCACTAACCAATGTGAAAAGAAAAATTTCTGGATAAAAATTCATGAGTGAAGCCCATTTAAACTTAATAGCAGTAACAGGAAAATCATTCAAATACAGAAACAAAGAAGCATTACTTCGTTTGTAGTAAATACCAGAACTTCTAGCAATAGAATTGATTTTAGATATTAAAAAGGACAGAAGCATGTTTGATATTTTCCAGATTCTAAAAATCATGATTGAAATTTTGAACAAACATTTTCAAATTACAGTGCCACCTAAGGTATTAAACAATTATGTACTGAAAAAATATTTAAAAATTAACAAAGACTTACTGTAGCATATCATAACTGAGTTTAAATGAAAAAAATAATCTTAAGTTGTAGGAAGACTTGCAGATATGAGTAATATTCTATTCTCAATAATATTTTAAAAAAAATAATAAAAATATGACCATAAGTATATTATAAAAATCACAAAATACACATACATTTTATTTTTAAATTACAGCAATGATAATGAATTTAAAATACAAAGCATAAAAATTGCAAAACTGAGTTTCAAAGCAGAAACCGCATTCCAAATCAAATGAAATCCTGCAATTTTTTTAAATATGCCATCATATTTTTACATTGAAAAATTCAATGAATAACAGATAACAGCAATCCTAAATTAGAATGAAGAGAAATTAACTTATTACATTCACAGAGTAATATTTATTTGAACAAGTTAAATTCAAGTCATATATAATAATATATATATACAGAGTTAATGCATATATTCTTTTGAAGTACAAACAAATAAATGCCATTTTTAAATGCAGTACTTCAGAAAAAATGGAGTCGATCCATGTTCATGCTTATATCTAAAATACATTTCAATTCAAATTTAGAATCCACAGTGTATCAGGTAATTACTCATAGAAAGAATGTTAATCTATTTGAACTGATTTGTTTACCTACTTAATAATTGTTTAATTGTTCTGTTTCCTATTGTAAAATTATTGAATTTCTAATACAAATACAAAAACCTTTAGATTATAATTCAGTTCAACTTATTAACATCACTTTTTATTTATATAAGAATTACTGTTTTATAAATGTTGTCAAAGTAAGTAAAGCTTAAATTGTACAGAAATTTTTAAGGTAGAAAAATATCCAATAAATTTTATTTAAATCATATACTACTTTTACAAAATAATCCGAAAATACATACACTAATGCTTGAGGAAGCAATGTTTTGAAAAGAACATTGTTTTCCCAAAATATAGTTCATAGTAGAATAGCAAGTTTAAAACCCCCAATTCCAACATTCACATATCATACTATTAATAACTCTAGGTTAAAAGGAAATCTGAGAGATGCAATAGTATAATTATCGTTATTCTTTTCATTAAATAAACAGACATTCAACAACGTCTTTTCTTACAACTCAAACTTGAATAAAACAAATACATAATCATAGTGAAAATGGACACTGCCATACAATGTGCATTTTGACTATGATTATACATATTTCGATGACATCTAGCATCAATATCCAATTATATGAATCAACTCCATTATTAATAAAAGAAGATATTCAGCTGTTTAGGAAAGTTACATGTAAAGTGATATATGCAATTTCAATTGACAATATAATACCACATGCCATAAAAGCATAAGAAGAGTTACTAACACTCCACAAATAGTGCTAGATAAAGTAAGAAATATTTAAATGCAACCAGATGGTCCCCTAAGATGTCTATAAGTAATAAAATGGGACTTCTCTAAAAAGGATAGCACCTACAAAAACATTCATTACATAACATCAAAAACTTTGTGCGTTTTATGATGATGTTTATATGTAATTTGATACTTCTCATGAATTACATAAAGGACATTGAATAACACATCTATGCTGCCATTACAAAAGAGCTGCAAATATAAAAATAAAAGAACTTTGCAGTATGTCAAAACTTAATTTAAAATGATCCCTTATTCTGCAAGTAAAACAAAACAAAAATTTTTTTTTTTAATGTTAAAAGTGCAATCAATGCAATTAGATAAAAACTGCAGCCTCTATATAAATTTACAACTTCTAAGAACAGTTTGATTATGGGTACAAATCAGAATATAATTATGGTAATTTTCTTTAACTAAAATCATTCAGTATGTAATATAGTTTGTGAAATATAATGTATACAAGACCAAGAACAATTAATCGATTTAACATCCGAGAAAAGATATAGTATAATTTATAGAAATGACTCTTTTATTTTGTGGAAAGCTGAGCAAATTTCACTAACACAGCAACATTCTTTGATTTGAACATCAATTAATCTTGTTTTGTAACATATTGTTATTTACTAGCTGTGTGGGTATATATATATATATATATATATATATATATATATATATATATATATTATTACAAGGGTTGAAAAAAAACCAATATTTTGATTCCTAAGGATAGAATCTATCCAAAAATGAGTTACACAGTTCCTAAGCACATAACTTTCTATTAAAGTTTTCATGTCCAAATTTCAAAGTATTGGTTTACTTTTCTACCATAAGAATACATAATTTAAAGAATGCTTAGCTTAGCATATTAAATTTGTACATTTACAAGATAAATTAAACTACATAATTATACAAATTATTTTACACAAATGATACACTTTTATTTTTTGAGATATACACAAGTGCAGTTTACCTGAATAGAAGTTATAGAGAGTTAAATGAAATTTCCAAGAAAATTAAGTACAAAATTAATAATAATAAAAAATAAATAAATAAAAGGTTTGTCAAAATATATTTTTAGAATAATTTCATATTTAAAGGTTTTAAATAAGAGCTCTTCCCTAATGAGTAAAAAAAATAGGGATAATTAATGATTGCATACCAGATTTAGAATCAACATTATAGAGATCACAATAAAAAAGAAACAAAAATCTAATTATGAATTTCCTGAAGGATTTCAAGAAAGTCATTTTAGTCAAGGATTTTCATGAAATTCACCAACATCATCAAATTTAACATTTAATCTGAATCACCCCCCCCCCCACCATTATATACATTAATTACAGCATATAATTAGAAAAGGCAAAATAACTCCAAGCAAAAACAAATAAAATTAATATTTACTTGTAAAAGTGCTTTAAGTATTTCAAATAAGCCGTTTATATATTACTGAGCTATGGTACCATACATTTGTTTAGTATTCATACAATGGTAGCAAATATTATTTTACATTATGATTTATTACAGTAAATGTATAAGTTTTGATTGCAACATTGTAAGTAAAAACTTGGAAATGCAAATTATACTGCATAAAATGCTCTTACACTAAAACTTGAATTTTTAAAATTATATTATATAAAATTTGTGGGAAGAAAATCCCATAATCTTCTAAAAAATAATAATTACCATAAAGTACTATAGAAATAGTCTGCCAAAATTTCAATACTTTGGTAGCAAATAAAGAATTCAATTTTGTAAATAAATAAATTTTAAAAAATGCAAAAAAAACAAAAAAAAAATCTTAGAAATCAAATAAGATTTTAATTTATTTATAGCATAACAATTTTTTATTTGACTTTCAGTCAAAATGATAAATTGCACAGATAAAAAAAAGAAAAACAAAAAGAGGATAATGTATAAGCAAAATATACTAAAATTAAGATATCAAAAATACAATAAACCAGTGTCTGTATTTAAAAATATTTGCCATATAAATAAAAAGAATAATTTTAATCACATACTATTATTATTGGTTAATAAATTATATTACTGAATAGATTAGTATCAGTAATCTGAATATGCCTCTGAACAAATTAAAACAAAAACCGTAATCAACATACTAGACAAAAACACGTTTATAAGTAAAAATGATAAGCAAACCAGTATTCCAACCATCTGACCAAAAACTAATATACTGGAAAATAAATACAAAGACAATGATAGAATTTTAGAATAGTGTTCTAAAAGCTCCACTATATAAAAGTCATATGCAAGAAGACAAATGAGCTGAAACTTTCAGTTAAGACAAAAACAAATGGCATGTAAATACTGACATGTTTAATGGCATGTAATGATTGTTTTCTTCAAAATTTGATATTAATCAAAAGCAGCCTTTTTTGTCAGGCCAGTGAGGCTCGAGATCTCAGTAGGATCTGATGGAGATGGTTCAGAAGTGGTGAGCCGACTGAATTCGATTTCTTCTTG
This sequence comes from Argiope trifasciata, assembly GCA_026543055.1. Classification (NCBI taxonomy): domain Eukaryota; kingdom Metazoa; phylum Arthropoda; class Arachnida; order Araneae; family Araneidae; genus Argiope; species Argiope trifasciata. The sequence goes on along the minus strand of JAPMOQ010045701.1, from coordinate 125,009 downwards.
AGTGGAGGAGATAGCATCTAAATAAAAAAATTGTACATCAATAAAAATTATCTGGATATAAAAAAAGAAATTTCAATATATACATAAAAAGATTTAAATTGATCACAGTTTAAAGAATTTTCTTAAGCAGTCCTTACCGTAAATACTATATATAGCATTTTTTTCTAAATTTATAAAACTTGAATGGAATACTATTGGATTTTCAAATGTTTAATTATATTTGAAAACTATCAGCTAATCAGGAACTAAAGATATCAAGTCCAATTATTGCAAAATGGCAAACATGAAATGTTTACAAGGCACTACTTCATGAATAGAGAAATAAAAATAATAAATATTGATTTGAATTGTAAGCACTTTTATTAAATACTTGTTAATGATTTTAAAAATAAAAAAATGCATTTGATTTTGAAACTCTTTCTAAGAATGGCTTTCAAAGTTTCTTCTATCCTTATTTCATTACTTGTTTATTTGTTAAATAGTTCAGAAATCAAAAATTAATTTTTAGTGATATGGATATTCAATTTTAATACAAAAGAAATTAAATTCAGATGAATGCCAGATTTTTTCTGTTCAGTTGTTTCTTTAATACATAGTTTCTTCTTTATAAATAACACAGTTCTTATTTACATATTTATATTTTACACATTTTTAATATAAAATTATCTACTTATTGATTGAAATCAGGTTACATGATCCATATGTATCTACAATGATATGCTTAGTTCTTTTCAAAATGATTTCAAAAGATATATCAATTTCAAAACTCACCTGACTGAGCCGGATAATACTTGTGAGATGGTGCATACAATGCCAGCAGTGCTATAGTATATAGATTCCACATTCCATAAACACCAGTATAGAAAGCTGATGTGTATTCTATTTGCAAATGGATATCTTTGTCCCATTTCCACTGTCCTTCACTCACCTAATTAAAAAAATCACATTCAAAAAGCTATATATCTACAACAGCAATGCTAAGAAACAATTTTAATCAATCAAAGGGAGAAAAAAAAACTGCTTATTTGAATGTAAATTAGAGCAGCTATTGAGAAAAAAACTAAAAATATCAGTAAAGAGCATACATACAGAAAAATTATACTGGTTTACACAATAGTGAAATTACCTTAAATAATGAATTGTCAATTAATTTTTGCAAAAAAATTATTATTGTCTACATGGCAGATGATGTACAAAATGATCTTCATTTATCAGCTAAGAGAGCTTTTCTAAACCAGAGCACAATTAATAAGAATTGAGTGAGATTTACTCAGAATTAGAAATTACTTTTAGATATCTTTATTTATCTTTATTATAGACATTTAGCACAACATAATATTTCAAATTAGAGAATTTTTTGGTAATCTGTAAATTTGGAAATAAATGGATTAAAAATTTTTTTAGAGAAAATTACTTTTAGCTAGAAATTAGGAGAAAAAAAATATTTTTGACATTTTTGAAAAAAAAAGGAAAAAAAAAAAAAAAACACCTTATCAAAGAATTAAAAAAACCCTACAAAATTTCTATCAACTATGATAAATTAACTTTTCTCTCTAGTCATAACTAATAGTATTTAATAAATAAAAAATATGGCTTTTAATGTACTACAGAATCCCAAAGCAAACATGGGAAATGTGTTTTACATAAATTAATCATGAAAAATTACAAAAAGTATAGAGGTTAATATAAATGTTATAAGCAAAGAAAAATTTCCTACCTGACCAATGACAAACGAAATTACAGTCAGAGCAGCACACAGAACTGTTGCCATCATCAAGAATTTGAAACGATAAATTATACCCTACAAGTAGAAATTATAATATAACCTGACTGCCACATTCAAAACCATACACATTTCAGAGCATTATGAGAATACCTACCTCATAGTACATTCTTCTGGCACTGCTCATACTTGGTAATGTGTTTCTTTTGAAACCAATGTTTCTGAAAACTTTAAACACCATATAACAAAGAAAAATGAAATATGTGCAGGCAGATATTCCAGCAAGTATTATAAAACCCAACTGTATTTCATGTTAAGGAACTCTGATTTGACAACTTCAAAAACATTATTAATGATTCAGGTGAACTAAATGCCGAAAATAATTATTTTAATGTATAAAACAAGACATTATAAAGACACTTTGACAAATCAGACAAAATTAAAAAATAAATAAATAAATAAATTCAACACAAAAAGAAAGTTTGAAAGTTAATAAATTAAGAAGATAAATGAATCAGATATTTATACACTATTTCATTACATGAAATATGGAATTCCAATTCTATTATGAAAATTTTATATCCAGATTTATTTATGCAGTTTTACTAGACATATATTTTGAATACTTTCAAAAAATTCTAAAAACAAATGAAAGACAAATAAGCATGGAAAAATAAATTTAATTCTTCCTTTCTTATTGATAGATAAAAACAACAATGAACGCTATTTTTAAACAGTGTTATAACAATTCATTACAACTGCAATAATATATTTTATAACATGCAAGGGTCAAAACTCAAACACAAGAAATAAAAAAAGGATTCTGCACAAAAAGTTACCCCCCACCCCCCCCCAAAAAATCTACCACTGAAATTATAATATTGATAGTCTTATAATCAGAACCTAATATGAATATTATATCTTTTTGTATCATTAAAAATGTTTCCTTTGAATCAATGCAGACTTTTGCATAAATTAATTAATAAAAGTGAAATTATTTTCAATTACCTACCATATAATATAAAGCAAGAAAGAGCTATACAGAAAAAAAAAATTAAGATAAGCTTAATTAAAGAAATTGAAACTTCAATAGATATATGCCTTTTATGTCAAAACAAAATTTTTGTGGGGGAATAGGTAATTAAATAATTGAAAATAAAACTAACAAGTAAATTAATTTATATAAAAAAAAAGAATTTCTATCAAGAAAAATTGAAAGACTATAAAATAAATAAACAAACAACTTACCATTTATAAGGAACAGTATTAAAAAGGAAAAATAGATCAGAGGATCAGAAACTTTCAGAAGTCTGAATGAAGAGTTCAGTGACCCCCCCCCCCCCGAATTTTAAAAGTAATCTATTATGCCTTCAATAATTCAAGTCAACAGTGTTTCTTTTTAACAATTTTATTTAAAATTATTTTTAATTAATTGTTTTCTATGATTACACCTGTGTTGATATTTGCTTATGCAGAAACTAAATGAAGTTTTTTTTTTTTAATCTAGTCTTTGAGGTTGAAGAGAAAAATGCTTAAATCAACATTTGCTGATAAGAATACAGAGTTTATTTTGCCTTGACAGTTAAAATGGTATAAAATGCTGCATTTTTTATAAGTGCTCACAAACAAACAACAAAGGATACTGAAAGCTTTGAACCAATAGTTGATGTCCAAATACTGAAAAATGGGTTCTTCAATTGTACACCTCTGAAAAAAAAAAATATACAATATAAACTGTACAATAGAATATTCAACATACAGACAGAGTAATATTGCATACAAAATATATAAATGAGCAATGTTGGCAGGGCCTGCCTTTCATTTGTACTTTGGTTATTCATATGAAAAGGTTTTTAGCATTATTAAAGACAAACAGTAGGAATGAACACATTTTGAACATGGGGTGATAGTTAAAATTAGATGCATAGGGCATTCTGTTTCATAAATCTTTAGGGAATTCATGATTCTGAGACACACAGCATCTAAAGTTTGCTGAGAATATCTATTTTTATTCTTAACCTCTCACCATGGATAATGCAGTAGGTGACTGCCTGCACATAATAACTGACACCAGCAACATTTGCACACAAATGTCAGTGTTAATACAGAAGCAATACAACATGACATCACTGCAGGAATCCCTTAGAAAGAACAAGTCTGTTACAACAGTACAGCAAAATGTGACTTTAATGAGCTATAGCATCAGAAAATCTAATTGAGTACCTTTACTAATAGCACATCACATCACAACATTCTCTTGGACATGTGACCATATCTGTTGGACCCTAAACAACTAGAAAACTGTGCCTTGGTCAGATGAATCATGATTTCAGTTAGTTAGAGCTGAAGGTAAGGCCGAACTATTGATCCCAACTGAATTCTATCATTAACTGAAAAATGATGGCATAGTACTTGGAGACTTCTTGTAACCATTCACAGACTTCATGCACTCCCCCCCCCCAAAAAAAATGCATGAACCACAGTGCAACATGTCACATGGCCATGAATCTTTGCAATAGGTTTGAAGAGCATTGTGGACAATTCCAGAAAATGATTTGACCACTTAAATCCTATAGAATATTAATGCAACATAATTAAAAGGCCATTTTGGAAAAAAAAATATGCTTTTGCAACACTTTCAAAATTAAGGACTCTCTAGAGAAAGCATGGCTCAATAGTTCTGTAGGAGTTTCCACCAACTTGAGTTCACGACACATCAAGTTGCTGCCCGGAAAAGAAGGTCTAGCATATTACCTAGGAGACAACCCATGACTTTGCTGTGTGTGTGTATGTATGTATGTTTATATATATACTGAACAAAGGGGGAAGAGGACTTTTTATCAGCATAAAAAAATTAAACTTAAGAAAGATTTTTACGATCAGAAGTTTTCATCTTAAATAAGAACACACAGAGAAATTTCAGACCAATAAAAAAATTCTTGAGCTGGATTTCAACCTTGTTTAAGAGGAAAATTGACAAAGTCAGAGCGGATCTATACATCTCAAAAAATGAAAAATGATTTCGAATTTTACAAACAGCTTCATAACTATCCTTATCCTCTCTAAGCATCAAATTATGAAAAAACAAGTTTTGGCCATTAGGTGGAAAAAAAAAAAAAAGCTTACCTTTCACACATATCAAAAATAAACAAGCAGAAACACCCTAATGCAACAGTTGTGAGATAGTGCCAATAACTACGCAGTCTGTTACGTTCTATTTCATCCTATAAATGAAACTAAATTTAATTGATAAAATAAAAATATATAAAATTACACTTCTAATAAGAATATGTTCAACATATTCAAATGCAAAAATTTAAACCCCTTAAATGATTTATTTTTCAACTAGTTAATTAAATTAAATTTTCCATTTTATGTGCATGTTAATGTTTTGATTCATACGAAAATTTATATATAATATTTGAGATATTTATCTATTTCATATAGTTTTATAAAGCATTATAACATTTATGAGTACTTTTATCATTTAATAATATCAAAATGGGATGAAATGATGCACAGACAATTAAGGGCAAATTGGTTAAGGAGATAATCAATCCGGAACTTCTATTATAATTCATACAAATTGTCAAAATGCTTGCTAATTACAATTCTTCAACAAAGCATTTAAAATCAAGAAAAGGATTGGCAAACTTCATTTTTGGAATAAAAGCATTCCAAGAATATTAAACATATTTCATCATTCAACAAACAAACAAATGAGCTTTTGTTTTAATTCAAAATTATTTTAAAAATAAGTTAATCAATATAATGAGACTAAATAAATATTTATATAATTTATTTGCAAAGAAAGCATTCTAAAATATAATTTTCTATATTGTAATTCAAAAAAAAAAAAAAAAAAAAAAAAAAAAAAAAACACCTTTCCAACTATTTAATTAAACAGTAAAATTTTCATAGAATGACTTAAAAATTAATTTTAATTTCCCTTTTATGAGATTTTATACTATAATTCAAAAAAATTATATCCTTTTTTTGTTATATAGAATATTAATATAAAATAAAAGTTCTTTATATCTAAACCTCCAAACACATTGGAGGTTTAAATCTTCAACTTTTAAAAAATACTATTTATAATTCAAGATTAATAAGTATATACAATGTGAAATCAATAAAAAAGTTCTGAAGGCTTTTTAATAAATCAAATTTTAAATCCAGATTATTTCTGAATTTTAAGCTAATAATGCTTGAAATAACAAAAGCAAAAAGAGAGGAAAAATTCACAATTGTACAAAAATTAACCAAATCATTATCATTCAATAAATAATTTAACATTATCCATTAAAGTATTTAATCCATTTCAAATAAAAATTTTATTTCCATTTTTAGTAAAACCACTGATTTTCAAAGAAAAAATATAATATTTATATGCCATGAATAAAATAAAAGTTTAACACCATTAAACAGTTAATTATATCTACATTACTCTCTACTATCAGTACCGGCTGAAATTACAGAAAACAAATCAATATCATATTATAACATTAAAAAGTGTTAACTTTTTTATAGGCTTTTATATAAAATGAAAATGGCTTATAAAAATTTGAAAGCATTCGTCATTAAATAATTTTAATTGTCAGTAATTAAATCGATAATGACATTTTCAAGTACTTCAGTTATTACAATAAAAAAAAAAACATATCAAAAGAATATATAAACATCTTCCTCACCTTTCTACCTTCCTAAATTAATATGAAGCAGTAAGACAAAATAAATAAATAAGTAATGTTTTTCCAAGAAATTAAACATACAAATACACAATACAGAAATAAGATAATTCAAATTTAAAATTAACTTTCAAAAGTCTCTAAACAATTGTATACAAGACCAAAAAATATGAGTTTTATTTTTGCTTTTTAAATTTGTATACTTTGTATCTTTCTAAGCTGCAAATACCTAGTGTCAACTGTATAGTCTCAAATCTTGTACCATTATTTATTTTTTAATAGGATTCATATAAATTCCTCTCCCCATAAATATAATTCTGATAATCTTCACAAATTAACTAAAGTGGTTTTCTTTTAATGTTGCAAAAACATAAAAAAGTATGCATTTCATTTGCTTTGTGATTGCTAAATAGCAAATCACCTCACACATGACATTTGAGGTTTATTTTGTCAATATTGTTTGAAATAATTATTGAAGATTATTATGCAATTGCAAGTACTTATATTGCACTGAATACTGAAATGGTGACAAAAAAGTAAAGTAAAGCTTTAATTAACACCAAATTAGCCCTATTTAACTCTATTCAAGACATTTGTTTGAGGTGAAATGTATGTGAATGGAATCATCACACAGGATGATGTTTTTGTTTAGCTAAGCCTAACTTTGAAATAAATTAATAAATAATAAATAAAATTTAAGTTTCTAATGGCTCAATTTCAAGTATCAATCTCAATTATTAGTTCAGCTGTCATATATGTTAAAATTAGCATTTAGTAGCCTTTTTTTCTTTAAATTTACATTAAAACATATTTAAAAAACTCTTACATTGTGAAATAATTTTCAAATTTTCTATTGAAATTATTCTGAAGTTTGAAAGAACAAAATGCACCAATACGCTTTAAAATGATCATTTAAAAAAAATCAAAAATACAATACAAAATAAGCAGAAGACAGGCACGCAGTAATCATCAGAATAACTCAAAATCTTTATTTCTAATTCTTCAGACCAAGAATTTGTGAACTAACTGCCTTATTCATAATTTGAAACTTTCTTCCTTTGAAAGAATAACATTTTCTTACCATAACGCATTGAATTTAAAGCATTCCAAAATATTAAAAAAAAAGTATGCATAACACATTGGATTATTACTCTAAATACAACAGAACTGACGATAAAACCCAAACAGAACCTGCATGGTAGCAAAGAAGGAGGGGGGGGGGAAGAAATAATAATTAAAATTCAGACTGAGGCTAAAAATACAAGAATTTTTTCCCCCATGGAAAGTTAAAGAACCCAGCTCTATTTATTTACTTTATGGCTACTCCCTTCCCACAACAACTGATGAATAAAGTACCAAGATGAGGCATAATATGAGCTAACTGAAGGTCAGGGCACAATGTTCATTTCAAAAGTAATGGACATAGAGGTGGGGCATCTAGTAGCCTATGAAAATTGTTCCAGCTTAAAATGAACATATGCATCATCTGTCCCCAGATTTCTATCTCTAGTGATGCCCGGGTGGTATGCCCAACTGTGAGAGATGGTCATAGGTGATGCATATATGACGTGCCACTACAAAAGCCTTCTGGTTTATTTATCTTTTAAGAGTAACAAAAACTTTTTGTTTCTAGGTTTGCAATCATCTGAATATCTAAGTACAAGTATTGATTCATCAGTTTTTTCAAAAAATTGTAATGGAGCACCCATCAATATCAGACAAAGAAAAAATGAATGAGAATCTGGCAATTTGGAGTGAAAAGCTGATCTTGAATAAGAAAATGTATGCTCTCATCATGGAAAGATTAAGCTTCCAACGCTGAATGAATGGCCAGTGGGGTTAAACTTGCTAACAGGAACTGGGAAATATTGCATACAATATCAGACAGCATTGCAGTCTGAGAGCAAATGCAAGCAGGGGTCAAAGCTCCCACTTTCCAGTTTTCATTATATAAATAGGAAGAAAATTTTAGTTTTTTGTCGGGTTTAACTTTTTAAAGATGACAATAATGTAATAATTTGTTTAAAAATAATTAATGCAATTGCATTGATTTATTTTTATTTAAAAATTTAATTATTGCTGAAAATTATATTGTATTGCCAACTATTGATCACATATGAGGGGGAAAAACATTCAGATAATTTTTAAAATATTACTTCAGATCCAATGTTAGTCAAGGATGAATTGTTAATGGTTATTTATTAGATGTAATTGCTAAGGTTAAATAATCAGATTTGAATTTGTTATAAAACACATAAGAAATTGAAAGAAAAATCACAGGCTGAAGTGTCATTCCAGTATTTTTCATACAAACTTATCTTATTTGCTAACGAAGCCTTTATTCATGTGATTAAAAGTTTTAACTTCAATTATTATTATTATTTCTCATTTCTGTGCATTCCTTAAGTTATTAATAACATCAATACAACAAAGTTTTATTTACTATACAAGATTGGTTTATTTTTTACACAACGTTATTTTTCTGAAATGAAAGTTATGAAATTTCTATTATATTTGTCAATTCATACAATATTAATAACAAAATCAACATAATCACATTTTTTTTTAAAAAAGACCATTTTTGATTCTTTGGCCAACAGTATTTACTAGTGTTGTATTATCTTAATTTTTGATCAATAATTTAGAAAATCAGAATATAGAGAAATAGCACACAGTAAACTACAAACACTAATTCATGTTGTTCAAAAATTACTCATTATGAATATAATGTTTCAGAATTTTCAATGCTGAGAGTTCTAATTATTCTTATAGAATTCAACCATGAAATATTTATAGTAAGAAATTTCTCAAGTTTCTTTAATATATTAAAACAATCTGATATGGTTTTGTCAAAATGCTGCAATAAGACTCACTGTGCACCATAAAACAGCAGTAAATTCTTAAATTGAGAAGTGAATTAATAATTTCATTATTAATTTACTTTACTTTAATTTCATTTACTTTATATATCAAACCTCCCCCATATTGTCTTCAGAAATGTCTTTACATTTGTGAGTATAAATATAATTAAGCTAATTCAAGCATACACGTGATTATTTTTGACTTGCAATTACAACCAACAACCCTCAACATAACTTCAACTTTGTTGTTTAGTTTTGAATCACGTATCCATATGCATTTTGATAAAGAGATAAAAATGATTATGGTTACTTCACCATATTGAAAGTTACAGCAAAAGTCTGGAACAAAGTGTGAATCTTTGAAAAGGTTCTCTCAATCAATGAATCCCCACCATGAAAGAAATAGATGTTGATGGTAAGAACCACAAATACTTATTGCATAACATAACACTAACACCTACAGTTGTGGCGGCTCTCTACTGTAGAACAATTTTTATTCTTTTATTTATTATTATTGTTGTAAATTTATATTTCAAAAAGTGGTGGCAACACCCACTTTTGTCTCTTTTAAAGTTTTGGTTATTTCATGTGCGTTTAATTTGTTTAGTATTGCATTTTATGGTAAATATTTTTTCTTTAATCAGAACTCAGAGAAGTGGTAATCTTTAGGAAGCAACATGAAATATTTGTTCTGAAAGAATGAATCATTTTCTTCTGTCATCTCCTGGTTATTATTTTTTAAGCAATTTTTGTGAAAATGAATTCTGAATTCGAAAAGAATAAAAAAGGCAGTTATGTTCTGGCTAAGAAGGTCTCACACATTCATTAGCAATTCTGCTTTGACTTTTGTGTTTTTTACTGCTCTTAACAGTTTCTATATTAAGTTCTGAATCAATTATTTCTTTGAAAATGACGATTGTGTCACTTCAAAGAATTCACTTAACAGTAATAGATCATGAATTTATCAGTAATGGGGTATTCAATTTTCAGTGTACTGCCAACTTCAACTATCATCGACTTTTGTAAGTAAATTAAAAGACAAAACGCAACTAACCATAAGATGCTCCCCACAGAAAATTAACCAAAAGCTGAGCAAAGATGCATAGAAAACGCCTTGTCGTATGTCACTCAACAATATCATGAAAGGCATGTCAATCCACAAGGTTAAATATTCAAGAGGACCTATAAATGAAAGAAACAGTGAATACATTGGATTCCATCATTCAACAGCCAGATTATTTAAAGCTAACATATAATAAGATATATTAATCCTCAAAAGCCTTTTCCAAATCATGTAATTTGGCAGCAGCATTGATATTGTTACATTTAACTAAATATTACTGTACGTTTATGTTTTAGATAAATCATGATCTGAAAATAGATAAATAGTAATATAAATGACAAGTTCCTGTTCTCCTAATTATATTTGATTCTGAAATTTAACTGGTTTTCTTCCTAAAAATATATACTTCCAACTATAGCCTTGCCTTATAATTGTTTATGTTGTAAATTAGTTCTGGAATTTATATAATTGTTTGCATGAACAGTACTAAATATTCTTAATTTTATTTCATGGTTATATTTTTACAAAAGAGAAAAATGCATTTAAATATGAAATTTTTGAATATTTATCACAAAGTTATTTTAAATTAGTAAAATAAATTACTTGATAATAAAATCAGCCGGATCTAATTATGAGGGGCTGTGGGTGGGGAGATTTGGAAAAGGATTTACGATAGCATGTGAGCATTTCTTTCTCCAACTTTCAGTTTCAAGCATCAATATTATGGGGAAATGTGATAACACAAAATGTTAAAAAGAATCTCAAAAAACATGGCAACAACAAATGCCTTATATAATAAGTTTCATTCAATACATTTTCGTATCAACCACAAAAATACGACATATACTTTTGAGGACTACAATCAACATATTTACAGTACAAATTAAGACTTCATCCCATCAAAATAGATATTATTGAAAAGAGAATGGATTGTATGTATTCACTAAAATCACATGAAGGCACAGCTTGCTAATCTGGTATTCAAGACTTTATAAACAAGAACAATACCACATCTCCCTCAGCTTGATATTATTCTAGGTATCAGAGATTTATTTTAATTGATCAGACAACATATCTACCACAAAAATATCAATTTAACAATAAGCATAAATAAATACATAAAAGCAAATAATAATAATAATAAAAGCAACTTACAATTCAAGACACTCAAGGCTATTCCAAGGCCAAGTAGCATTCTGAAGAGAAACAAAGATTTACCTTAATATTTTAAACAATTTTTTTTAAATGACAAGCATTAAATGTGTGCTTTGAAAACATAAACAAATGTATACTAATGATAATGTACCAATAAAGCACAAATAAATTATCTACAGTTACAAATTTGTCTTTCATTTTAAAATGAAATTTGACATTTTATTTCATAAATTATTATCAAAAATCATATAATATCTAGTTCTTCAATTCTAGGTGAAATATGATTAAAGATATAGACTATTCTTGTAAAAAATACAATTAATTATTATTATTGACAATGATAAGAAATTATATCAATACATTGTATCCTAAAAACATACTATTTATCATAAAATTGTTGGAAAGAAAACAACAACCCATCATACTTTTCAACTAAAATAGGAGCTCTGCATAGCAAATTAATACGCTTCCAGTACCAGATCAATGTCAGCAAAACCACAGGAAAGAAAATAGTTTTTAATGACACCCACACTTTAGTAAAACCACCATTCTGATGAATAAGCTGAAAGAAAAGAATATATATAATATTTACACAGATAGTTGTTAGATATTTTCAATGTTAAATTAAAAAAATATCAAAGGAAGGAATTTACAAGAAATCATTATATATATAAATGCTCATTATCCTTTCCCTGCAGATTTTGTTATTTGACCTAAATTAAGCGTAATATTTATATATATATATTTTGAAGTTAACCTTATCATTTATAATTCATATTTAGAATTTAACATGTATATTGATAGACGATGAAATTGATATGCTTAAATTAACTAGTAAAGGAGAAGCAGAATTATCATATTCTAAAATTTTATACATTATATTCTATATTTAATACATCATATCTATTTATAAATAAATAATGCATATACAGGCTTAAAGTTATACATTTTTGTGAATTTGATTATTACAATACCCTTAGCTTTTCCTCAATAAGGATTTCAAACAAAAGTTAAAACATTAATATGAAATAAAGGGATAATAAAATCCAAATTAACATGTGAATCATGAAATTTATAAACAATCTAAAAACTTATAACCAAGTTAATCAAGAGCAATGCAAATTTTTTTACAATCTGAATTCACCAATTAATACAGAAAGCCATATTTATCACGAGCCACAAAACTGTTTCTTAATAGGATATAATTCATCAAACAAATACAGTCGATTCCGGTTAATCGGACCACATCGGGACGCGATCATTTTGGTCCTAATAACCGGCTGGTCCGATTACACAAACATGCCCTATGCTACAAGACGAGACGTGCTATACGTAATATATTAAAATGTCATTATGACCTTTATTGTGCGGTACATGCATATGGCAAACATACAAACAAGAACTACTGTTGCTTATGAACTTTATTCATTGAAAAATAAATTTACAAACAAATTCTTCGAAACGATCTACATGATACTCAGCATGCGAAGCACAGTAAAAAAAAGTTCTTATCAAATTCAAGTCAACGTTTGAAGAACTTACTACCGAGCTGCCTGTTCTAAGAAACCAAGTGCTTGCTCACCTCCCACTGGTTCTTTTCCTTTTCGGACTTCCTGCTGTACACAGGCGACTTCTGGCTTCTTTTTCATCTTCCCTGCCACGTTTTTTGGTCCGTTTAAACGGAATTTTGGTTCAAATAAGCAAATAATATTAGGCTTATATACATAGGATTTGTTTCGGTTCTTTGAGATTCGGTCTGAATAAGCGGCTGGTCCGATTATCCGGTGGTCCAATTAACCGGATTCGACTGTATTCAATAAAATTTTCAATGGATTTCTACATATTAAAAACATGCAAATAAGTTGCTAAAAATTTCTTTAAATTTGGAAAGGTAGAGTAGATAATATGTCTGAATGATTCTAAATACAGATGCTATGTAATATTAATGTATGCTGCATAACACCTAAATATATTTAAATTTGACTATGTATTAATAACATTTATGAACATATAATTTCTAAAGTAAATAGGAAATTTTTCACTCACCACAAGCCACATGCCATCAATGTGACCAATCCCTTCATTCAATGGAGTCTTGCCAGTGAAGTCTATGGGGACTCGGATATTGATGAGGTAGTAATCATAATGAACACTTCCCAGTTCAAAAAGAGGTAAAACATCACAATCGTAATGGTAACCATCAATTTTCTAAAAGAGAAATATTATAATTAGAATAAGACTTTACAATTGTCAGAATCATGTACAAAAGATTAAAAATTGTATAAAAGCATAACTACAGACACAAGATTTCATTTGTATAATGCACTTTCAATAAAAAAGGATTACATTTTAAAGTGTCCATTTCTAAAAATGAAAAACAAAAATCAAATTCTTATAGAGCTTCTTAGTAAAAAAGTGAATAAAATGCTTTTCTTATATTAAAATATTCACACATGCACAAAGTTTCATGCTTCTATCTTGGAAATTAGCAGAGATATGCTTATTTTTAAGCTAAAAATTTAGATGAAACAATTATTTTAGAAATCTAAATTTATTTAATACAAAAAAAAAAAAAAAAGGTATTTTAATCATTTGCCATCTTCCAAACATCATGACTTCAAAGAAATTTGCTAACCATGCATAATATTGTTCACTTTGATTGATCAAAAATTTCATCTTAAGAATTTATAAACAAGAGTTAAGAAACTGAACAATTGAGATCACAAAAAAATATTTGCAATGTTAAGTAGGGAAGGGGGATCTTTGCTCACACTTGTGTGCTTACTACATTTTGACTAGGCATCAACACAATTATTAGTTTTTCTATTTCCAAAACAGCTTTCACTGTTTAAGAAAAAATGCCTAAATATCTATAATACGCAAGTTAAAATTTACAAAGTATAGTAATTATTACCTTTTCTTCATCAATGACACAATTCAGGTCTCTAGTTTCAGTAGAATTAGCAATAAGATTCCATTTATCATATGGATCCCACTTATTTCTTGAGCCAAGTTTTACTTCAAAAGTAATGACTGGCTTTTTAGCTGAAACAGCATTCAGTTATGAAGCAAAGTTTTAAGTGTATAAAAAAAGATAAAAATGCAACAAAATCTTTACAAAGCAAAGTCATACATCTCTATTGCATACACATAGTAGCATACAATGAATAACTGACAAATATTTAGCATTATCTCTATTTCATGTATATAGCAACATACAACACACATTGTTTTGTATGACAAATGTTTTGCAATTCTATCATAAGTTAAAAAATAAAAAATCCCGCAAATTTGATCCATTATTAAATGTATTTCCTAGGGAAAGATATCAGATATTCAAATCTGAGATATCGTTTTATGATATGAAAGAGGGAGGAAGACAATGCATGAATCAAAAAGCTCAAGGGCATAAGAAATAACCTTAACATCAGATGTGTCTCATAAAAAGACAAATTTATGTCATGATAAAACACTTTTATCAAACAACAAAATAATTGTATTTTATATGTGGGATTAATTTCATTGAGTATATATTAAAGAAAAATAAGGTCAATTATCTATTTATTTACAAATTGATGAATTGCAGAAAATACATTATATTTAATAAGTCAACTGTTTAATTTATACATGAATTATACATGATTTATATTTGAAGCTCAATGAAATACTGCTTTTACTCTCCTCATTTTAAAATTTTTCATTGTTACTTATAAAGGTGTTATATTGTGTAATGAAGGCTATTTATATACCATTATAAATTCCAAAGAAAATTTTTCTCAAGGCATATCAGAAGTGAATAGCAATAAATGGATGAAAGTGATCCATTTGGGAGTAAATGCAAGAAACCAATATGAAAGTAAACATAAAAAATTTATTTGTATTACTGATAGCATATGATTCTGCTTCCTTTACAAGAATATCTCAAAACTGTAGCCTCAAGTATTTTTCAAAACATATAGCTTCAATGAATATATATGCAATATTATCCTTAAAAAAATCTGCCTAAAAATGTATGCCAGCTATTTCACAGATGCTTTCCAAGTTTATATTCTGTCGGTGGATGTATTCAGAGCAATTACCATAGACCATACAGTGAAGAAAAACTTTTTTTCATGTTTCAATCATGTGATACTGCACCTACGTAATTGATTATGTATATATAGATATATTAAATATGTACAACTCAATATAATTTTTCTGTAAATTCTGATTTTTAGAAGAAAGAAATCAACATGCATATATTTAATACTTTACCCATGGGATTTTCCTTCTTAAATAAAATTTCTAGTTCCAAGATAGCATTAAGGGTACCCATCCATCTTGAATAATCCAGAATCATCCCATCCTTAGGAAGTGGCGCTTGGAATGCAAAGCTCAAGTGATTAGGTGTCATATTTGGATCATTAATGACATCTGGACTATCAAGGTTGATGTCATTCACAACTTTGCAATTGATACTGCTTTTTCCTTTTCCTCTAGGAATGTGCCACACATCATCAAATTCATCAATCCCAATAGGGCGATCCATCTGACATTTAGTAGCTAAGATAGTTTCTACATTGGATGGAGCTGGAGCTACATGAAAATTTTAAGTAAATTAATAAGAAATTTAAGCAAAAAAAATAGCATAAGAATATTTTTATATACAACAATATAAAAAGTTAATCAGAGCACATCATTTACATATGTCAACAAAAATATATCAAAAGAATATTTATATATTAAAAACAACATTTAGATGCACAGGTAGAGAAATTTTCATTCTTGCTATCATTCTAGAGCTCTTGGTTAGACTGAGGCTAACCTGATATGTCTCCAACAAATTGTTTAATCTTTCTGTGATTGTATTTCTGAGAAGTATTCTGAAGATGTTATTAACTCACCATGCACAAAATAACCAGTTATTGAATGTTTTATACCTACCTTAACCTTTTTTTCAAAATTTAGCCTTTGTTCTTCTACACTACCATCATTAGTGGAAGAAATGAAAACTCTTTGATAAAGGACCACCTAACCATTATGCATTACCTTGCACGAGAAATCCTACTAATTTAACAGCCTTTCCTAGAAGAATTAATATTGCAACCTATTTACAAGGTTAATTAAAGTTGTCTTTTATTTTGAAAGAAATCCCAAACACCAGGACTGTCACAATAAACAATTTCCCCTTTCTCTCCAGAACTAGATCAGAAGACTTTTCTAATTCTGAACTTTCACTCTCTACCTTATGGTACCAACTCCCTCTTCTCAAGATGCCAAGCTTTAAAAAATGTAATATGTCCCTTTCCAGGCATATCAAATTAATCATCAAAGGAGTACCAATTTCAATAAACACAGAAGAACTAAAACTATTCATTTCCAAACAATCTCTCAATTTCAAAACTAAAAAGAGAAATTCTTTTGGCTAATCTTTTGAACTGAACTCAGAATATTTTTTTAAAGCTATCAATTTGAAATTTTTTATTATAAGAAACACACTTTTGCATTACAGCTTGCCCACAAGAAAGGAATTTGAGTGCCTGCACTACTTTCCACATTTTGCTAAAGCTTTATTGTTCACTCAATACACATACAAAACCCTCAAAATGAATGTTTGTGATGGATAATATCTCAAAAATTTCATAGACAGTATTATTTTACTTAGAAAAAAATTAAACTAATCACATTACTATTTTAATTAGAAAGGAATTATATTAATATAAAATCACATTAATCTTCTTTCATAGGCTTTATTTTCAGAAAACAAAAGCAATACATTTTTCAATTTGTAATAATAATTTGAAGCCAATTTTCTTGGAACAATACAAAATCAATACTTAACTATTTTGAAAATAAATGATTTTTTTTTTTTTTAGATTTTCAAACACAGAAATAATTACAAAATATCAAATACTTCTAATATCCAGTAACATTTATCCAGCACACATCCTAAAGCTTGATGGATAAAAACTGACAAAGTAATTTGTACAAATAAAACCCAATTTTAAAGTAAGAGTAACTGTCATGCTGTAAAATCCCTGATGTGATTTTGGCGTGGTGGCAAGAAAGAGACAACTTCACAAAATGATTATCATTTAAAACACAATTATAAAGTTGAAAGGAATATCATAAATGGAGTAAAATACGACATGACATAGAATTTCTTCTGTTCGATCTCCGCATAAAAACTAGTTATACTTACCAATCAAACCACCGACAAGAAAACACACCACTTGACAAATCAGGAGACCACTTACAAGATAAGCTAATTTTCGACCACTTAAATTTTCTAATATAGTACCAGCCATTGTTTTTCCAGTTCTTTTTAAACAAATCGATAGCTGATTGAGCAGAAATCGCTCCCTTATGAATTAAACAATGCCCAAACCCACGGTAATAAAAAATCAAAACATACAAAATCACAGCCGCTTTTGACATAGAGTGAAAGTCACAGTTAATATTGAAATTAAGTTTCTATAAGGATATTCGAAATCTCTTGCTCAATTCAACTTCTTCTTTATATATAATTTTATTCGTTTGACAAAATGAATATCATTTTTTGCCTTATAATCTAGCTTTGAATTCCGTGTACACAGCGAATTAGAGGTAGACATTTATTACTGAGATTGGGAAGGGAAAGCCGAATATTCGATATTGTTCTAATCAGTTATGGAATGGCATTACTACTCAAAGTTGTTACTAGAAACTTCAACTTTAACTATCGATAATTTTTTTTCTCTCTTAATGTTATGCTAAATTATTGAATTAAGCGGTAAAATCTGTGTTATATTTTACTGAAAAACTTAAGTAAATATGTCGGATGTCTTGGATATTGATGATGGAGGAGAAGAATTCCAGGTCGATGAAGAAGGAGATCGTAAGTGTGAAATAATTATTTTTACGTTAGAAAAATTTATCGTTTATGTTAGTAAATAAATCTTAAATCTGTTTAGGATTGTTGATATCTTTTTTGATTCGATAACTTTTTAATGAATGAATTTTTATGTATAACAGTATATCGATCGATATTTATATAAAAGATTTAATGCGAATTACAAATTTTGTACTCAATTTAGAATTGAAATACTAAATAAATGGACTATTCAATGTTATCACCTCGTGGTTTGAATTCATATCTTTGACAGAACCTTCGAAAACCATGATGTTTGTTATTGCATGTTGTGGAAGCATTCTGGTAGAGAAAAATGAGGAAAGTAACTAATCTGCTTTCCGTCGCCGAAAATAAATTGAATATTCATTTGTTATAATTATCATACTTGATTTTCAGAATATAGTAGCATTTCTCTTATTCTTTAAAAAACAGTAAATTATTATTTATGCTTTTCAGTTGTATTATTTTTGTTCTTTACGATATGCTAAATATAGATTTTAATACTTTCTGTCTTCATTCATTCATTCCCCCCCTCCTCCTCTGATTAGATCTACGAATAACATTCCGAATAGTAGAAGTTACATTTCTTATTTAGAATTGGAATTTGTTTTAATGTGCCCCTTCACGTCCCAAAACATACAATCATTCGAAACAAAACTCAGAAGGCTGCTTATCTATGCAGAGGAACAATTTTAAAATAGAATTTTTAGTTCTTTTGTATTTATTGTATGTCATTGGTGTTTTGAATTATTTACTTGAAAGTACTTTAGGCTTAATCACAGACATTAGGCAAATTTGTTCCAATTTTAACTAAGATTACTGTGACACCTTTGAAAATTAATTGCTGATGACAATATCTTTGTTGATTTTATTTGTATGCAGTTAATACACATGTTAATTTTACAATGTATAATTTTAAAACAAACATTTTAAATACAATGTTTAATTTTTTTAATTCTTTTTTTTGTATTTAAAAACATCCTATAGCTTTTCTAGATGTGGATGCAGGAAGTGAGCTTCCTTACTGGCACATTGACTAGAAAGAATTTGCATTTTTCAAATAATACAAATATAGGCTGAATCGTGCATGCAGGTCTTTCAAATAAGATTTAAAAAAAGAAAAACTTATGTTTTGCTTACAAGAGCATGAACCTAATAGCTTCATTAGACATTTAAAATAAAATTGGAGAAAATCATAAAAAAACAATTATGAAAAGAAGGAATGTGAACCCTGGCATTATTAGTTTCTTAAAAAAGATAAAAACATTAATTTTCCTTCTATTTCTTATATTAATTATATTCTATAATATCAAGGAACTCATAAAATTAAGTGAAAAAAAAAGCTAGAATTCCATTAAATTATATTATGAAAATGAATAATTATGAAATATTTACTCATAATTTTAAACAGTTTAAAAGCAGAGTAATATTGTAGAATGTTGCTTATGGAATTAAAGTAAAGAAATTATGCTACTTGTTAATTACATTGATTTCTTTCATTAGAAAGTGTGCAAAAACTTAAAGACAAAGTGAAAAAGCGCAAAGGCAGAGGATTTGGTGGAGGTAAGTTTCATTTTTTTAATTTTAAAATAATAACCATTACTCTGATAATTTTGTAGTGTTTTATGAGTTTCATTGAAAAGACC
This sequence comes from Argiope trifasciata, assembly GCA_026543055.1. Classification (NCBI taxonomy): domain Eukaryota; kingdom Metazoa; phylum Arthropoda; class Arachnida; order Araneae; family Araneidae; genus Argiope; species Argiope trifasciata. Next base: position 105,002 of record JAPMOQ010045701.1, on the reverse strand, counting down.
TCTATAATTTTGTAACATCTTAATTTTTAGTGATTTTGGTTTAAAAAGTAGTAAGAATTTTTTATTATTTAATTGGAAATACATTGTTATAATTAAGGAAAATAGGTATTTAAACTTTACCCTTTAAATTAAATTATTAAACAATTATGTGAAAAGCAGACAATGCCATTTTACATATAACAGAATTTGGATCTTTTAAAGATTACAGGAACAAACAAAATATATGTTTGAGTTATCCTGACATTCATATTATGAAAAACTTCCTCTATAAGTCAATATAATAGAAATTAAGGTAAAAGTAAAGTTTATGGTACGGACCCCCGCCAAAATATCGCCAAATTCTACAAAAGTCGCCAATTGTCTTCCATCTTGGATTGGTCAAAAATGGCGCTATTTAACCCATGTGGTCCAAAAAAAAATTTAATTAATAATATTAAGGAAGAAAAAAAATAGTCTTTAAAACTGATAATGGTTTTAAAAAGGGTAGAAATTAATACAATTTAATGCAAAATGAAACAAAATTCCATGAAATTCAACGAATTTTCCAGAAGATTTAAAGAATTATTTGTATTCGAACACAGGATGACATATCATTAAAAAGCAATTTTTACTTAAATAATTTGAATTTGAACACAGGATAAAGGATTTGTTTAGAACACGGGATAACTTAATGGAACACAGGATAAAAAAATCTAATGGGGGGGGGGCTGCCCCCCACCCCCCGATTAGCAAATATTACATATATTTAAAGTACAAAAAGAATACATAAAAATGGTCAAGAAATGAACGAAATAATTTACCTAGTCATTCCTCGCCAGGCAAATCGCACGATTACGGTGTGTATATAGGCACGTGGTCAACCGAAGGGAACAGTAACAAAAAAACGCGACCCCTGATCCTTCCTTTAAAAAAAAACCTCTTTAGGGTTGCCATAGGATTGCCACCGGTCAAGCAGGGGTTACCATATTTGGTGATACATCGCTAAGAAAAAAATTCAAATTTGGCGCCGTACCATAAACTTTACTTTGGTCGAAATTAATATATTTTGAACTTTTAATCACTAAAATAAAAGTAGAAGTTGAATAAAGAAACAGGAAGTGATTTAAATGAAATGACAAAAATTATAAGTAAAAATTTCATTGAATGGTACTTGTTGATTTAATTGGCAACTAAAAAGCACCAAGAAGAAATTTCATCAAATTATAAAAAGATACTCAAGTGCATTATATATAATATGTACCTAAATATATATCAAATCAGGCGAGAATCGCATGCTATATAGTTTGACCATTGATATTTGCCAATTTGACTGAAAATTTTTTGGAGTTTTTATTGTTGCCATTGAAATTGACTAGTGCCCAATGAATAACTTTATAAATAAGTTGTATATGACACTGAATATGGCAATTTTGTAGTGATATTTCAAAATAAAAAGTGTAGTTCATATTTAATGTAATCAAGGCCTTTTGAAAAGATTTTATTATTTCTTTTGCTACGTATAAATAGGTGAACTGGAAAGCTTATATCATGGCAAAATTTACAAATGAAACAAAAGGAAAGGCCAAGTGTGACAGTTTAGTCAGCCAACTTTCATTGTATTTACTTGATTTTTATGGTCACTGAATTGCTGAGAAGGAACTTATGATCCTTAGTTAAATGCTGTTTAGGCAACCTCCATATGAAATTCAATGTTCTAGTTCCCTCATAAATCAAACATCCAAGTTTCATTCAGAGTTAAGAGATATTTGATATCTGAAGTTTATTTTAAAGTATGTTAATCTTTCTCTGTATAGATCACAATAGTAAATGATCATAATCATAGCTTTTAAAAATGGTGCAATACAAATCACGATTGTGTAATACAGAAATTCCCACTTTTTTTTTTTTTTTTTGGATCAATCCAGTTTTCATTTGTGGGGCAGTTGTTCTTTTGTTTCCCGTGATATTCATGAATTGCAGCTAATGGCCACACATAAGGCTTTGTAACTGAATAAAAATGGATGCATTTCTCTGGCAGAAAAATTCAACCTGCGAAGAAGTTCAGTCATATTTAGTATACTGTGCTTGAGTTTTATTGAATGTTTTTTTTCCCTATTATTTGAGAAACTATCAGCTATTTTAACATACATTAGAGTATTTTTTTAAACAATGAACTGCTCAAAATCTGTATTAAATACAAACTGGAAAAATCCATTTGTTTGCCCTGCTCGCTTTTTAAGAAGATAATATGCACAAGTAATATGGGAAAACAGACACTTACTAATCATGCTAAGAGAGGGAAACATGCAAGAATTCCTACCAGTTGAAAGGAGTTGTCATTGACATTGTACTTAGTATTTAAAAGAAATGCTGGAAATATGGCATGACAAATTTTAAAATGCCAAATTTCATATCTGAAAGCCAGTTTCAAACTTTTTAGTTAAAGAACAAAGCATTAAAATTTTTTGCGTCATATTAACGGTAGCAACATAAGGCACACACCTCTGCCTTAATTTGAAAGACCTACTCTCATTCCACTTAGTATGACCAGGTGACATTACACCCACCACCATCACTGAACCAGTCTGTAAACATACCTTCTAGAAAGATGCTAGAAAATTGGGAAATGGGATTTGTATTTTTGTTCAACTTGGTGGCTTTATGATTACATACAATATTAATTATCAGTTTACCCAAATGTTGTTTGTTACTAACACTGCCATTCTTTTAGAAAATGCACAAGTGTGAGTAAAGAATCCCCCTCCCCCTTCTTAACATTGCAAGTACTTATCGCAGTTGTTTAGTTTCTTAACTCTTGTTTATAAACTCTTAAGATGAAATTGTTGATCAATCAAAGTGAACGATATTATGCATGATTAGCAAATTTCTTTGAAGTCATGATGTCTGGACGATTGCAAATGATTAGATATGGCAGTTTTTTTTTTTTTTTTTTTTTTTTTTTTTTTTTTGCATTGAATAAATTTAGATTTTTTAAATAATTGTTTCATTTAAATTTTTAGCTTAAAAATAAGCATATCTCTGTAAATTTCATAGATAGAAGCATGAAACTTTGTTTATGTGAGTATTTTAATATAGGAAAAGCATTTTATTCACTTTTTTGCTAAGAAGTTGTATAAGAAAATTTTTATATTTCATTGCAAAAATTTATTATTTTGTAATAATGTAATTTATTTCATACAAAATAATAAATTTTGTATTGTTATTATTCTTTACAGAAGAAGCTAAATATTTTTATACAAGTATCTGCCTTATTTGATGAAGCTTTGTGTTTGGAGGTATTCTTAGATTTGAGTATTTAGGGAAATGAAAATCTGTTATATTTTTTGTTGGGGAGTATTCTGTATACTTCTATCACTATTTCCTTTATGATTAAATAATAATAAAAAAAAATACTGTAGATGGTACAGCTCGTGAAGAACTTCAAGACTATGAAGCAATGGATCATGATGGTACTGATGAACCAGGACCGCAACGTTGTAAGTTAATAAATTGTTATTTAATATATGTTTTTAAAATTATATATCAAGTATTTTTTCACAACTTTTATTAGCTACCCTAAACTATCCTTTGAAGATTTTTTTGGATTTTTTCTTCTTCATTAAGCCTGTTATTGTTTTAGTAGGAAAATCAGAAATTTCCTCTCTTAACACAATGAAGTGTGCCAAAGCCTATTGATTTCTATTTATGACTCTATGAGTTGTTTACAATGATTTCTTTAGATCTTAACTGTTGGCTAAATAAATTCATATTTATGTTTTTGAGAAATTTTGTAAATGGAATGATTTAGAATTAAAAATTATTACAGGTGTATCTCATCATGTATAGTATTCCATGTTCCTGAGCAAAAATTCTTTTTATAATCAAGATAGAAATGTTTTAAATATTTGTGTTGTTTTTCATTATCAGAAATATGATGAGTGCATAATAATAATTAATTTTGTATAGAAAAGGTCATTTTACTGTTGCACAGTCATTTAAAGAACGGATCCATATTCAACTTAAAAAACAACTTTGTGATTCCAAAGATGATGCTTATTAATTTTAAAATGTTATCTATTAAAAATAATATGCTGTTTTTGTTTGCATTTTCATCTGAATTCTACAATTTATAAGCATATATTGTAAGTTTATCATGATCTTTCTAGCAATGATGCTTCTTTTAAATATCCATTAAGTAAAAATAATAATCAAAAAAATTTAATAATCAAATAATAAATTAATTCACTTTATTTCCAATCTTACATTCATCATTCAGGAATATAGTTTGATATTCAGATATATATTTAAAACATTAGCATATATTGTATTAATTATCTATATTTAATACAAAATAACTATATAATTTATATTTTAGCAATTGAAGGATGGATTTTGTTCATCACTGGAGTTCACGAAGAAGCCCAGGAAGATGATATTTATGAAAAATTCTCTGAGCATGGAGACATAAAAAATATTCACCTGAATCTAGACAGGCGAACTGGCTTTTTAAAGGTAATTTATTACAAATTCACAACTAATTTTTCTTCCTTAATTTCTTTCCTGTTTTTAATGTTTTTTCCAATTATATTAAAGAAAATTATTTGTGTATTGAATTAATATTTTGAACTAAATCACAAAATTTCATACAAATGTACTTGAGACAAAAAATATTTTACCTTGAAGTGATTTTTAAAATTATATTCCAAAAGTTGAATGAAACACATTATTGGCAACTAATGAAAATCAACTTTTACTAATAGTCTATGATGGAAGAGAGAAGTTTCTTTTTTCCTCCCAGAACGGCAAGTTAATCACATAATAAGAGAAAATAATTTTGCACACTATGTGAAAAAACAACCTAAATAAAGCCCTGTGCCTCTTATTGTTAGGGTTATTAGCTTTCATAGGTCTTGTTTATCAAAAAAGATATAAATGGAGCTATTCACAATCTCCCCCCCCATCTCTTTTTTTCTTCATTCAAATGTCAAAATGATCACAAAACATTAGATGGGTGAAAGTATGAATTTTATGTATTAAAAATTGGTTGTATTAATTATAATTCCAAAACAATTTATTTTAATTATATACTTTTTAATAATTATTCGTCTTTTTCCTCTACTTGGAAATCTTTTAATTCAATTACTAAATATTGGACATTTCTGCTATTATTTCTGTAAAGCCATTTTTTGGCTTAATTATTTTGAACATGAATTATTAAATTTTTTCATGTAAATGGATGCTTATAGATAATATGAAATGAGCGTTATTGCTAATATTTGCATTTAACATTTGTTTAAATTTTAAAATAAATTAAAAATAATATTTGACAGTTAGATAATAAATTATTATGCTCTGTAATATTAGACACAAGAAATTAATTTGTCTGATGCAATTCAAAGTACACATGCATCTTGAATCTAGATATTTGACTTGTGTTCATGACAATCACCAAGATGAAATAAAGTTCAAAATATAATAGTATACATGTAAGCTTTCTAAATTAGTTAGAGTGAACTCATAATGCACTTCATTGAGTTCTACCATGTAGATAAAAAATCTGGAAATTGTGCTCAAAAGTGTAAAAGTTGGCAATATTAGTACCTTTTTAGGTATATTCAAAAGAAACAGTGTTCAATGTGCCTGTTTGTGCATTCAAACCAACAACAACAACAAAAAAAAGAAACACCCATGGAAGTAAAATTCATTTTAAGTGCTTATTGCAGTTAAAGAAAAATAGCCTTAACTCTAATTCTGAAGTTGCGAGATTTGAATTAAAGTTGATTCAATTTTCAATATATGAAAAAACTTATAATTATTAATCTCGGAATTTGGGAAATTTAACAGCTGTTTGTAGTGATATAATTCAAGTGTTTTAACAATCTTACTTTCATAACTCGAAATCCTCACGAAATACAAGAATTTGTAGTATCATGGCAGACTCTCTTTTATTGTAACTTTTAATATAAAAGAATTGTTACTTTTTTTTTTTTTTGCGAACTCATATACTAACACAGTTTTTTACCATTATATCTATATTGTTTTTTACATCTTCTGCTATATTTTTCCTGTGCCCCAAATTCAATCTTTTAGACATGTATTTAATCAACCATTTTGCAATTTGAAGGCTGACAAAATCTATTTTATTCATTTACAAACTTCGACTTGAAATATTTTTATGTTTTTAAAATTTTAACTCCTTTTTATCCTTCATTACCATATGTTTAATATTGTGAACCCATTTATTTACCATAGGCTTGGCATAACATAGCCAAACATGGCTCTTGTGCCAAAAAAACCAAACCAACCAACCATTCATAACTCCAAGCACTTTTTCAATTTTTCTTTTGCTACGCCCAGTACATTTTTACTGCTGCAAGTCTTCTCAGTTTGCTCACCTCAGTATGGTTTGCCTCAAAAATAATTTTGTAGATTTCAATGTCAATAAAATAATAATAATAAATTGAAATTTTACTTTTTTACTATAGTCTGTTATGCTGAATCTTTTGTGAACAAGTAATTAATCTTACTTGATAAGTAGAAACTGGTCAAGGAAGTTGATTGCTGGGGCAAATATCAATTTGTACACATAAAAAAATAACCTTCACTTATTATTTGTGGTAATTTTCTTTCTCTTTGATTCTTTTAAGTAAATTCCTTTTTTTTTGTTTATTACTGTATTTTACCATTATCTGTGTTTTCTTTCTCTATCACTTTTTAGTGTAATAGATCAAATTATTTTTTGTCAATTGGCATTGGCATCTCCAGAATTGTTTTTTCAAAAATAGATACTAATGATGATCAATCAGTATGTAGCCAAATCATGGAAAATTGGGTTACCAGTCAGAAAGCGGTAATAAAAATGGTGTGATGTAGACAAAATCTTTAACAAACTTAAAGAAATTATTTACCATCTCATCTCTGATCTACAGGCATCAAATCATTTTTGCATTCTATAAAATAAAATAAGAAATGATAATTCAGCGCTTGTCAAAACCAAAAGACAATATAATAGAAACAAATATTTAAATTAAAAATATTTTGAACTGTCAACCCCCTTGCTTTTTATCTAGCTATAGCATTGGACATTCTCTTGATTTTAAATTGCCACGTGTTTTTCAGAAAAAAATGTTTAGCTTGCAAAAACAGTTAAATGAAAGCAGATGTTTGCTGGTTTGAAAGGATGCTTTTTTTTTGTGTGTGTATTTAAAAAAATGTTGAAATTGTAAATTCAACCTATATATATATATATATATATATATATATATATATATATATATATAAAATTTGCTTTTTTTATTATTTTATAGGGTTATGCACTGGTTGAATATGAAACATATAAAGAAGCTCTATCTGCTCTGGAGAACCTGAACGGCACAAATATGCTTGGTCAACAAATTAGTGTCGACTGGGCCTTTGTTAAAGGACCCACAAAGAAGTAAGTTTACATGGAATAATTCTGTGTATTGTGTTAAAAAAATTATATAAAATATTTAAAAAATGTTTTTACATCTTTGAGCATTGCTCTTTTACTATTTCTGAATTGTAAACACTTAAAGTGGAGCTTAAACATGAAGTATGACGTTAATCCTATTTTGTCATAATGTGTACATATATAATTAATTTATATCAGAATAATTTTTTGGTTTTTGAAAAAATCATATTTGTAAATATATCATTGATTTCTGCTAGTACTGTCTTAGTGTAGGCTTTCATATGGCTTCAACATTGTTTTGATACTTGTGTTTCCATGCTTTCTTCAGAAATAAAATGATATCATCTATTATCAAGCTTGGACTTCTCGCTCTAAATTCATCGAATGGGGATTTCATAATAGTATATTTTTAGTGAAAAGTGGTGATTTCTTGATATCTTTTTATTCCATCTAAATTATTCATTGATAGTATCATTCTTCTGATGCTCATTGAAATAGGGTATAGATAAACCTTCTGTTTGGTAGAATTTTGAAGTTAATGATCTGTTCAGATTTTCATCAACTTTTGGTCATAATTATATATGGCAAAGGCACTTGCATTGTGATATCAGAGCACATTCTTAGCTGCAGGTTTTAACTTTTTAGTTGAAAATAAAGGTAACAGATGTTCTTCCCTGAACAGTTAAAAGTAATAAATATAAAATTAGTCATGCATTTACCTAGCAATAGTGAAAATATTTTATTTAAATTTATTATTTGCTTTTCGTTATAAGTATGTAATTTATCATTGAATTTTCAAAATAAATAAAAGTCCTAGATTTTTCTTTCTTTTTTTAAAAGCAGAAACCCTGCTTTTAGCTCCTGAAGTTTTACCGATGTTTATCCAGCACTTCAGTATTCTTTAGCTCTTTTCTTTATTTGAACTAGTTAAAGTTACCTAAACCTATCCTGACCTTTGGTAATATCAAATCTACAACCAGCTTCAGGCATAATAAGAAAAAATGCCTTAAAATGGCTAAAGTTTCTTTATTTACCATAATCCAATCTTAGAATAAAAGATATCTAAATGAGTGCAATTTATAGATAGATATACAAACTTTGATGTGCAAGTATTAAAGTGTGTATATATATATATATATATATATAATACATACAATAGTATGTATCATTGAACTGGTGAAACATTTTATGACGTGTTTTGGAAAGTTTCATTCATTACACAAGTTCTTTACCTGCAAAGTTTTGATTTTCTGCTGTGTACAATACAGTTTGTCTTATTTTCAAAGAAATCTGTCTTATTCCTTTAATGTTCAACTTCATTTATAGCTTAAATTTCTATTCATTTAATGTTAAAGGGATATGAATCAACCTTAAAGTAAGAGGGAAAAAGGATATTTATTAATCCAATTACTTAGACAAATGTTTTGAAAAATCTGCGAAAGATCATTAAAAAAAACTTTTTTAGGCTACCAAAAAAAAAAAAAAGTAGTAAAATACCAAAGGTATTTTTCCCTCCCTATCATATTTCTCTTCCTCAATTCATGTCTGATTATTTTGTTATTCTCATATGAGAATAAAAGAATCGAACATCCTCTTCGTGTTCCTATTACTATCTCATTAAGTGTCATGGATCTTAATTCCGGATTTAAATGCATAAGTTCAAAGAATAAAAATATTTTGAAATGTCCTTATGGTAGATTTTGCTGTCTATGGGAGCCACTCCGGCAGATTGATCAATATCTGAAATTTTGTTTAATACATTAAAATATCTTTTTTCAATTTGTAGCAATAATTTTCGTAAATTAAAAATATTTAACAGCCTTTATTACTCAAAAAATCATATCCATTTAATATTTACAATTTTACAGTGCAGTTTGGGTGATTTTGAAATATCATCTATAATTCAAATTTATTTTTATCAGTTTCAAATCAAAACTAAAAATTGTAAAGGGAAAAAGTCTAATTTCGATTTGTTAGTGAAATATCTATATCAATGATTTGTACATATTGTATTTGCTTTTTTTTATATGACAGTACATTCTGTCACAATTAAAAACAATTGCTTGTTTTGAAGTATTATTCTATAATTGTTGTAATAAAAGTGTTTATTAATTGAAACAATGAATACAAACTATTTTTTCCATATATAATATTTATTATTTTATATCTTAACATTGTTAAAAACAAAATACATTTTTGAAACTGTTTTTAATTTTAAAATTTTTTCCTCCTCTAGGTGTAGTTATTTTTTAATTTTTGAATAAATTAGGCAAATAAAGTCCTTTTAGTTTCAAATTAACCTAGTTCTGCTGTTTAATTACATGTCACAAAAAAATTGTTTTCCATTTTATTAAGCACAGAACTGATATCCAAAAAACAAATATATATAGATATATATATCTTGTGATAATAACTTTAAAAAATTGATTTGCGTTTAACATATTTGCCTTTTATTTTAGAAAACGTGGACATCGAAACAGATCCCCAGATAGAAGACGGCACAGATAGTATTTTTGAAAAAAATGTTTCTTGTCTGTGTGTTGACTTCCAGTGTGTATCATGTATGTGTTTTCATTTTTATGTAATAAATATGTTCAAAAATACAATTAGCATTTTACTGCATTGTCTTCATTTTTCAAAAAGTTTTTATTATCAATAAAATACTTCATTGAATCCTAATTCCTCTATGTTCATTAAACATCACTATCATAATTGAAGGGTGGCAGGATTGATAAAATACTAGGGACACACATTCTTAAAGAGCTATGTCCCAAGTTATTGCAACTATGTAGCCTTATAAAACTGAAGAAAAGATTTGCAATCGATATTTTTGGGGGGCTCTTCTGTTAAAAAACTTGCATGCCTATTAATTATTTTTTTTAAAAATCACTTTGTATCATTAAACTTTCTTGAAGTGTTCATTGCTTTGGTACTATTTTTAATTATTCTAAACTAACATTTTTTTAAATGATTAGTTTGACTAGAAAATTATTTGAAATAAAGGTTTTGTGGCTTAGTATTACTGCTAATTTAAATTCTTTTAGGACAAACAGTGGTGGTGAAATAAAGATATTTTTATTGAAATTAAAGCTAAAAATTTTTTTCAATTAAATGTATGTAAATATGAAATTATTTCAGAACTCTTCTAAATTATAAAATAGTTTAAAATCAATTACTAATATTTCTTTCTGAACTTAAATTTTGAAATTCATTTTATGTGGTTTTAATATGTTTTCTTGTATTTTTCACATTACGTTCAGAAATTATATGCACACAGATTGCATCTATATTTTGCATATAATTTTTATAACCCACTAGCTGGTACCTGGTGTGTTGCTGCCTCAGGAGAAATAATTTTGGATATATCATTTGAAATAGCTACCCTGCTTAGTTGGGAAAGAAATGATTATATTTTCTTATTGACAAAAAATACATTTATTGACATTTAATGATATATAGAAGAGAAGTATAAATATTAATTTATCTTAAATTTATTCAAGTGCTTTAGGGTAGACAAAGTTTTTTTTTCCCCTCTGTCTTCAGCAAAAACACATAAATTTTTTGGTTGTCTGACTCGTGAGCATCCAACATACAACTGGCTATGCAAATAACATGAATTCTCTAGGTTCAGTTCGTACATTTGACTTGATTGACTTTGTGCCTTATTAATGGTCGCAGAGAATGCTAATCAAATTCATAACTGCAGTCATTTGAAACCAAAAAGCCTGTCAGTGGAAATGTATGGAATGATGACTTCTTCCATTTGACTTTCCTTTAAGAATAACTATCTAGTTCCTTGCTACATGTTGGTATGTTCATTTGGATACATGTGCGGATAGTACTTAAACCTCTTGCAATTCTTGCTGTATGTTGATCTTGAGATTTTTAAACCAGTGAATTTGCAATTCTCAAACAATCTGCTTTATCAGCTCCTTGTTTATTTGAGAAGCTCAAATTTTCTATTTATAATAAAAAATGTATCAATAAGCTATTAATAAATATATAAATAAGCTCTTTCTATGTGTTGTGCTGGTAGATTTTCTAAGTAATAAACATTTGGGAGGCATATTTTTTGATGAAGTAATTAACACAATATATGCTTACGTCTTGTGCAAACATATGAAGTAGGTTTACAATCACTTATTAGCTAATAGCTTATAGTATAGATAATAATTTGATAATTCATTCTATAAACAGCTTAATACTGTTAGATATAACACTGTTCATGCCAAGGAAATATCCCTCAAGATGTAAAAAAAGTGCTAAATAATAATTATACTGAGTTTTTTCAAAATGTATCAACAGCGTTAAAACTGTTTTCTATGTCACCAATTACTATAGCAAATGCTGAGCGCTCTTTCAGCAAATTAAAATCAACTAAATTATCTTCAGTCAAGCATGTGTTCAGAATACTTAAATGCACTCGCTGTATTAAGCATAAAAAAAAGCAAAATATTGTAAATTTTCCGAAGTAATTGATGTATTAGTAAAAAACAAAATCAAGCATTAATAATATAGTCTATGTTTGTATTCCTTTTTTTAACTTCACAAATAATCAGAGCCCCAAATGGCTTCTTGCACCCGGGCCCCTTCATAGAGAAGACTGGCTCTGCAATGGACTTTCTATCAGTATGCGAGAAAGTTTTGGGGAGATGTTCCAGATGATTTTATTTCCTACAGAGCTGAATTTTTCTTTTCTTATTGCTTTATGAATGTGTTTCTTTTACTTATAAGGATTTCTTAATGCATTTCCTTTTCTTCTGTAATTTTTTAAAACACTTTTTGCTTCTAGGTTAAAAAGAGTGTTTTCATTAAATTTTAGAAATGTTAAACATTCAAAAAAGGCCTTTGCAAACCTCAGAAATAAGAGGCGATAAAACAATTTGTCTTCAGTCTGATTATTTAGGAACACTGCTATTAGTTTCTATTAAAAAACGATTAAAAAAACTCATTTAGAACATGGCATTGTTCTATCATCAATGACATGGCAGTTTTGCCAATCATATGATAATAACCATAAGAATGCTTTAGTTCCTAACTTTATAAGATTGTAAATAAAATTATTAAAAGTTAGTGCAAGAAGAAATTTACTTTTACCATGCAAGCCATGTTGAATTTTGTTTGTTGTTGCTTATATAAAAATGAAATATAAAATTGTTGGTCATGTGCTACACCCCTATCAATAATTTCTGAAATGGTTATCTTCATATTCAGTATCTATTCAAAAGAGTTGGTAACTTATTATTTTTAAAAATTGATTGATTGATTGGTTTTTCATTTTTATGATTATTTCTATGTTTTTATCAAATCCAAAATTTCACAACAGAAGATGTTGCACAAATACAGAAATAAATATTGAAATGTAAGGAATAGGTATTAAATTTTTTTTTCGAATAAAAACTGTGCTTTATTTTAAAAGAAAAATCCTATGCCTAGAAAATATGCAGTTCAAGTATGCATACTGTTACCAAAGTGCTTAATTTTTTGGCTAAGATGCTTAAAAGTATTTAATTTTTGCAGCAGTTTCTCACTATTCATCCTGAATGTTTGCTGTAAAATAATATTGGTTCTCGTATTTAATTCTTTACATTAAATTTTTCTGGGAAATGAACAAGGTTGGTAAAGAATGCTTTTGATGATGCATATACTACTACTGGATTAGAAAAATATCAGCAAAATTTTTTAATAATTAATGTTTGATAAATTGAATTTGTACTAAAAGCAGTGTCTTGCTGAAGAGATTTATTCAAAATAATACTGATTACTAGACAAGGTTCGCAATAGATTTGGTTGCTCATTTGAAAATATTTTAGTTAACTATCTTTATATCATCAAAAAGTGTTTTATAACTCTAAAACTTAGTTTTTATCTATTCAACAAAAAGTAGTTAATCACTAAAAGATCTAGTCAAACCTTTTGTGTCTCAGAAACCAAATATAATTTAGAATATCATTAAAAAATTATTTGTACAAGTAGCAGAATATGATTCTCAAACCATTTAACCAGTATAGTATTCTTAAATATTGATCTAAGACTTTCAAATGATAAATTTCTGAGATTAAAATAGTCAAGAAAAATATCCAGTTTGTTTCTCTTTAATATGACTATCATAACCATGCAGACACATAAAAACGTTACATTCATTTGTACAGGTTGCTGATAAATGAATATGAATACCAAGTTGACACAATGCGTTTATCTGCTGAGCACCGTTTCTTCGAAACACTGCTCTGTACACTGAGCAACATAGTACAAGCATATGATTTTTTTGTGTTATTATTTAAGACATTAAACAACTATCATAATTCCTGAATTGCAACATGCCCTTTTAAATAAATGCTCCTTCCATCAAACTGTAATTGTCAGATTCACCATTTTCTCCTATATGAAATTATAAATCTGGTTTTCAGAAAACTTAATAACGTCTAATTAATTTCAAAATGTATGGAAAATTAGGATTTGTTTATAGAATGCTAAGTCTGATAATTATATATACCTGATAATAGAAGTTTTATATCTCTTTAATTTTATAATGGAAAAATTGCTAGAAGTAATTTATAATTTTTTTAAAAACCAGTTTTTGTTTGTTTGATACACTATGATAGTATGTTTCCATTAGTAGTTTTCATTGCTTACTTTGCACTTACATGTGGCATAATTTATACAAATTAAATTTTTTTAAAATGCTACATTTATATAGATAAACAAAATCAGATATGCCAATCTAATTTGTTGTTTTTAGTTAGGAAACTAGTATAAATATTATTCATTTTAAGTTAGATTTGTAATTATCCCTCATACATATACTGAAAGGCTACATGAACAATTGTCAACTAGTTTTAACAAATTTGCTCCTTTTTAAGATTTGGAATAAGGTAAATCAGACAATTACAATATATCTCTGGAGTAATATTTATGGATTCTATAACATTATTTCTAACTTCTTAATATAAAACTAATATTTGCACAGACTGCCTTGTTTTAATGTTTAACATGTTGCTATTTAGGAAATATGAACATCACACATCAAACCTATCACACAGGAAATAAAAATATGACTTAGATTTTTTTGAGCAAATTATATGAAACATTTTTTTATAATAATAGTGAAGAACATTTTTAAAAAATAAAATAGTAACTCACATAAAAAGATAAAGAAAATAAACAAGTGATTCTAAAAGAAAACTTGATAAATAATTATTAAATTCAAGCATAGAATATACAAACAACAGTGAATTAAATATTCGTCTTTGAAATTAAAATCTTAAAATTGTTTCATTTGGATTGGAAAATATAAAATTGACAATTTTTTGAATTAATCACATGAAAAAAAATCCCCCCTCTCCCCCCCAAAACAAATATTACATAGCAGCTGCAATTTCAAACACACATATATACATAACAGTCTTTGTTATTTTTTAAATATATTATACCATAGGAATTGAAAATAGTTTCTAATCAGAGCTGCCAACTAAATATAATTAATTCATACAAACATTTGGTAATAGTTAAATTTTTCATTGAAAAAAAATTTGATTTCATTAAAAAATTAACTCATCTAATATATCAAGATATTAATTTTAATGTCACTAATATATCTTTGCAAAATTTCTGAAACACAAATATTGAATATAAACAATATAGTTTAATTTAATGCACAATATAAAAAGTATAAATGTAATAAAAAATTCATCGTTTAAAAATATATGTAATCAAATACATCAACTAACTTTTAAACTATTTAATTCTTTTACACCACAATAATTTTTGTTTTATGTATTTTGCAGTACTGATGGCATTTAAAAATAAAGGAGAGAAAGTACAAAATGAAATAAATTTTCAAAATGAAGTTATTTAAAAAAAATATTTGTATCTATATGGTGCAATAGTTTTCAAAATGTTCACATATGATTAAAAAAATAAAATTAGGAAAGTTTGCTTATTTCATTAACAAAATTAAAATAAAGGTTTTACATAATCAAAACCATTTTCAACTTATTAGATTTTAAAGATTAAACTTGAATTGTTTAAAATAATCTATAAAAATATGATTGGAGTTTGAATATCTATATAGAAAGAAATGAAATTATTATGTTAAATTGGCTGTAAAATTTGCTGTAATAAGTATTTTTAATATTAAAATGGACAAGATGGAAAATTTAAATATAAAGCAGGCTATTGGATTAAAACAGCAATGAATTTTTTTATTATTTAACAGCAATTTTACTTAGTCACGAAACTAAAGAAATAATTTTGGAATGTTTTGTTAAGGCTGGAATCAACAAGAAAAATATAAAAAGTATCATCTTTCCCCTAAAAAAATGCTTAATTTATTCTGTGATTAATTTCCCATTCTTTCATTTTTTACACACCTAAAGTTGTTTGCTGGATTTTCTGGACGCAAATGTATGAGTTCGTCCAGAGCCTCATGTATTGCCATGACCTTCTCATGTGGAGAAGATAGTTTACCCGCTAAGTCATCAATAGCTGAATGAATCGTCTGAAGCTTGGATTCTACATTTTCACTGGGGAATGGATTTGGCGGAACTGTCAACATGCCACTGTCTGCATAGAACCCAGGAGGCCTGGGCAGGAAACTAGCCACTGACACGGGTCCAAAGCTGGAATGCCCTAAACTCGCTTGCAAAGGCAAAGCACATGGAGTAAACGGTTTATGATCTGACGGATTTCCCACATTCAGAGGAGGATTGCACAGCTGCAACTGTGAACTGGAAGGAAAAGAGTTGTTGACTGGCACCAGTGTGTTTGACTGAACTTGCTGGAAATTATTTGGGGCGGGCATCACATTGTTGACAGTTGACACTGGAACACCCTGGTACTCTGGCTGGCGATGATGGTCCTGCTCACTGGGTGAACTTTTACTAATGTTCTCGTGTTCACTGTTTGGAGTTTCGCATTTCACTCTTTTGGGGGGATTTTTCCTGCGCTTATTGTTTTGAGGTAGATCAGCAGCTTGGTTGTGGTTGCAGTTCTGAGACATGTCCTCCTCGCTAATCCTGGATCCTGTAGGCGAGCCTACTGCATCGGCTGGATCTAGTGACAGGATGAAGCTTTCACTGGATAAACTTGGGGCCGGTTCTTGATGTTGAGGTATTTCGGCTTCCGTCACGCCGTGCTTTTCTTTAAGGTGCCTCTGCATGTTTCCTTTCAGTGTGAAAGAGCTGTTACAGAGATGGCATTTGAAAGGTTTGTTATTCCGATGGATGGCCATGTGTGCTCTGAGATTATGTGCCCTGGACAAACCTTTCCCGCAGATGTTGCAGGCGAATGGCTTCACATCGGAATGTGAAATCATGTGCATTTTCAATGTCTGTGGCTGAGAGAACTTTTTCCCGCACTGTTCGCAAGTGAAACGTCGCTCTGTGTTATGTATGTATGTATGTCTTTCCATGTTCGCTTTCAATGTGAATGTGCGTCCGCATATGGGACAGGCGAAAGGCTTCACCGAGCTATGAGTAGCTTGATGAGCTTTAAGATGATGCTCTTTCATAAACTTCATTCCACATACTTGACAAACGAATCGCCGCACACGGGTATGAATGAGCATATGATCGCGCAGTTGACTAGGATACTGGAACACGCGCTCGCATATTTCGCACCGTAGCTGAGACTGTATGGAAGGCCTGGACCAGTTGGGCACGGTCACTCCTAGACGTGGCTCGAAAGTCTGAAAGTTATTGGAATCCGGATGTTCTACGTTAATACAGAACTCCCCCTGAGGGAAGCACTGGTTAGTGTTATCACAGAGGGGTCGATTCCATTTCTTTTTCTTACCCATCTGACTGGATGAACAAAGCAATGCATAGGATTACATGTGATTAGAAGAAGCTGAGATAGACTTGAACATGCAGGTGGCCATTCTCATCCCACAGCGAAAATAAATGACGCCAGTAACATAACTCATCATAGCATATTTCCTGCAAAAACAGAAAGCATTTTAAAAGTGAAAAAAGGGCAACAGTTACAAAGGTTTTGTTTCTTGTACTATATATGTATACATAAACAATTTTTGAGTTTACATCTATAATCTGTATTCCATTTGAAATAGTAATAGTAGCTTACTTCATTTATATATCACTGATTTTTTTTTTTTACAAAAGTTAATCAGTTGTGAATAACAAATAAATTGTTGTAGGTATATTATGTATCATTTCCATTATTAACATTTTAATGAATCTCATTCCAATAGCCTAACTATTTTGTTCTAAAGTAACAATGTAATAAATAAAATAAAAAGCATCTACATGCAGAAATAATACTGTTTATCGATATTATTTTTAAAACAGCTATAAGTATATATATACACAATCATAAAAGCATTAAATAATTAAAACCCATTTCCGGTGTCAACAAACATTAAATCGAAACTAATTATATCGGAGTCGATATTAAAATTTAATTAGGAATTAAAGAACCAAAAATTCACAAAATGAAATAAAGCCTATTTATGAAACAAATCTAAATTAGTATAATTAAGTAAACGAAACTAAGAGAGTTATATATATATATATATATATATATATATATATATATATATATAAATTAATTAACAAAATAAGACAACCGAAACAAAATAATCAATAGAAAAAAATAGTCAATAGAAAAGGAATCCGGCCTGAAAACTTCGTCAGGAGCCACTTTCAAGCAAGGATTCCTAAAAAGGGATTTTTTCTGTGAGGCATCGATGGACAATTACCTTTCATTTTGTGAACTTTTAGCGTTTAATTCTGAATTGAGTTTTAATTTCGATTTCGACCTATTTGGTTTCGTTTTAATTTTGTTGTTCAAGAAATGTGTTTTGATTGTTTTAATAATTTTATGATTATATATATATATATATATATATATATATATATATATATAATTTGCTTCAAACTTCGAAACTCATTAGCAACTGAATCAAATCCTCCAGCAAAGCTTTCGGTTTTTTGCCTGATCTGGGTTCCGAGTTTCCACTTCAAAGGCATCTCCACAGGTCTTTGGCACCAATTTTCAAACTTTATTACTGCTTCACGACTTCTATTAAATACAGGAACTTCTGGCTCATTTTTCAAAAAGAATGGAACAGATTTCCTATTTATTTCTAGTCACTACTTTTATTTCTGATTTCTGCATTCTTATTGTATTTTAAGACTGGAAAATATTTATTGGGAAGTGAGAGGATAAAATAATAATCGCATAACCTCCAGAATATAACGTGTTGTATTTTGGGTGTGAACGTACTATGTGTAAAGTAGCAGCCTTCTGAGTTTCATGTTTTAACACAAAGTGTTTTAATGCTCAGACAAAACAAAGTGAAAATAATCTAGTATCAATTTTCTTGCTCTCCCCTTAAATATATATGTGTCGGTTTAAAGGAATATTTATTTTTTTTAAATAGTTTAAAAACGTTTTTGTAAAATAATGTTTTAGGGAGTTATTGCGGAAAGAGCCAAAATCGAACGTAGTTTCAATTAATTTTTTTATATTTTTTATTAAAGTGTGTATAACAATCGCTCCGAGATGCGCATTACCATTTTCTAAATGATATCGCTGTTTAATCTAGAGCTACAAATCTTGTCAATCTGGCCTGAAATAACACAACTTTACTTCAGTCACAATTTCAAACTTCAAAAACACTGTGACTCATGATGCATAAGATATTAATCATTATCAATCTTTCGGCAAACTGCAGGCAGCCACATATAGTTAATCTATATCTATACTTGTAATAAAATTCAATGTGTGGGAGAGAGAGAGAGTGTGTGTTGGCGTTCCACAGGCCAGAAGGTTGGATCGCTATCAAATTTGGTACATGTATACCTTGGAGGTCG
The DNA here is from genome assembly GCA_026543055.1 of Argiope trifasciata. Lineage (NCBI taxonomy): Eukaryota > Metazoa > Arthropoda > Arachnida > Araneae > Araneidae > Argiope > Argiope trifasciata. The sequence continues at coordinate 85,757 of JAPMOQ010045701.1, read as the reverse complement.
GGAATGTGCACCTCGGAGCCCTTTTTTTTGAGTTTTTAATTGGCATGTGAATTAATTGAAAATTAAGCGACATTTCGACGTTTTTCTCTATAACTTCCGAAAATATTATCGCACAAAGATGATTTTTATATCAAATAATAGATTAAAAAAATTAGCTTCCTAATGGTGTCAGTGTTTTAACTTATAACTTAAGCTTCTATTTGTAACGAAATATTTTAACTATATTTTTCAACAATATATTCCGGACAAAACAATAAAATTTAATCTGCACGTCACGAGCGAAAGGAAAATATCATCTTTTATCAATATGTTGCCATCAGATTAACAAAAACTAAAATTAAGAAAATAAATAATTATTGCAAATTAAACACATAAAAATGCAATTTTCATCACGTGTCTGAATGAAATGAAATAAATATGAAATATGTCTTTTCAAAAAAGAAAATCTGAAGAAAAAATTTGTATGAAAATAGAGAAACTCTATATAAAGTTTGCAGAAAAAAAAATCATATAAATATAATGTAGAAAAAAAAAAGGAATAAAATAAGGAACAAATGAAAATTGGCGTATAGAAATAAATATAAAGTTTATGAATTGAAATCTTTGCTGCTATTGGTGGAATATTTTAAAGTAGGCCATTATTCAAGAGGATTTCATCTTTTCCTGGAGGTCATTTCCTAGAATCCCTATTTTCGTTGCCTTGATTTTGTAAAGGTCTAGTAGGTCTTGAAGTTGTCAATCTTTTTGTTGCTCCCGTTTCTACAAAATTGCACTAGTTCAGTGCATCTGAAATGTTAAAGATGTGTGGGAAATCGCTACGAAATTCTATGCTTCTTTCTTATTGCTTTTATCACTTCTGTAGAAAATTTTAAAGATTATATTATAAAATACATCAATCAACTTTTGTCCTAGACATTTTTTTTTTTTTAATTTCGGCTACAGAATGTTTAAAATGACTAAGAGATAATTTTATATTTACTGATATCTTTTCTTTTATTACTCACTAGTTATTACCCGCGACTCCGTTCGCGTGGAAATTTTTAAGTATATGGACGAAAAACTATATAATAATGACAAATCAAAGAAAAATGAAACCTAACCTAAAAAGGATACATTTAAAAAGTGTAAACATATACGAAAACTATATGACATAAATACAATTTAACAACAGAAATATACAACTGACGTAAAAACAGTTTATTTTCATCGTATACCCGAAATAAAAACAAAACAGCCAATCATGTCCGTGTTTCTTTAGAATCAAGTCAAGTCCATTTTATTTATCGATCGAGATGGAGATAGCTACAACAGTATTATAGTCATCCTTTTTAAGCTTTTAATTTGAATGAAAACACAGTGCTCGACAACCACTCATGAACTTTCAACGCCAACGGGCGTAATGCACATGTCTGACTTTCCTACGCCAGTTGGGGCAGAGCAATGCAGATTAGAAATTTTTTATTTACTTTCTTCTGTTCTCTTTTATTTTAAAAGTACTTCAGAATTTTAAATACATCAAACACAAAGAAAATAAACAGAATCGTTTGAAATAACCGGTCGAAATTCTGCTAACCCTAACCACATTTGTGGTCAGGGAAAAAAAAAAAACCCTGGAGCCTTGCTTATTTTTGGCGGGATTTGGCCTCAGCATTTTGGTGTTTGGCGCTCAAGTTAATTTTTAATGAATAAAAAATGAACCACTCAATGAACCGATTATAATGACTTCTATTCTTGACCATAATCTATCTCTGTGCCAAATTTCACCCCATTCCGTTCTGGAGTGATTGAGTAACAAATACTCATCCATCTATCCAAATTTTCAAATTTATATATTAGTATAGATATAGATTTTGCAAGAGACTCTGTGCTCATTAGCTAGATGATCAGCATGTACTTTTATCCCATCTAAATGACATATTTATTTTGGTATAGTTGCTTTTAAATTTGTCATGCCACAAGTAGACGAGTAAGAAGGTTGTGATAAGCTGAAATTTCGGCCCAGACTTTGAATGCAGTGATGGATTATTTTTATAAAAGCGACTTGTTATATTCCGATTTTTTTTTTTTTTTTTTTTTTTTTTTTACGTTCACGCTATATCATATTCATTTCTTTCCTCGTTTATATCACAAAATGCTATGTTCTCCGGCCTGTTTTAATTTACCTGTGAAGAGGCATTTCTTTCTTAGAATTTGTGCCGCTGAAAAAATATTAAGTGCAATCAATCAATCATTTGACAATGTTCCATCGAATTACGATGAACGGTACGACGATATATACAATACGAACAAACAAACGATTCATTTTTATACATTAGATTCATGTATTCTTTTAGAATTGTAAAACTTGGTGTTCTTTCAGAATGGTAACGAAAGAAACTATTTATTGCATCTCGTGACTCGTTTCATGTTCGTTCGGAATTCTCAAATTTACTTTTAGAAAATATGATTAAAATATTTTCTTTTAAAATTGATTAAACATAGAAACGATATTAATACCATCAAATCGTTAATATAGTTGAAAAGATAATTTTGAAAATTAAGATGGTGCAAAATAATTTGTACTACAATATAAAATAGTTATAAGGTCTCGGAGATTAACGACCAATGAGTGTAGGTGCTCCGTCAAAACAAGCATCACGTCATCATCCAAAATTGCTTCTTTCGATGGATCTGATTTTTGCCACACATTTACTGAATTCTTATATGGCTTGTTTGTAGAGCCTTGCATTTGCTTTTGTGATTACAAAGGCACAATCATCAGTAAAGATTTGTGTCTTCTGGCCAACCGAACAGCAGAGTATCTTTCGATACGAGGTTTCAGAAGATTGGCCAACCGCTCACACCTTTGACATCTCTCCTCATTTGTTGGGGACCGGCTTCGGACCAAGGAAGATTGCAGGTTCGAGACCCGATTTCACCCAAGAACTATTATGTAAGCGTGTCTGGTGCACTTTAAATCCGTCGGGGTCAAACGTCCTCCCGCTGGTGTGGTGTGGAAGTTTGGAGGCGGTGCCAGTTCAGGTGTCGGCCTCGCCATCTGACCGGAGTTGAATATGATGTGGTCCGTCCCAAAATAGCCCTAGTGTTGCTTCAAACCGGGATGTTAATATAACTAAACTAAAACTAACCAGCGCTGTCAATTAAAACTGGTTTTTCTCTAGTTGATTCGTGTTTTGACTGATTTCGGGTTTTCACTGTAACATGTATATTAGAAAAAAGCGTAAAATACAAATAGTTAATAAACAGCGTTAATACAACTAAACTAAACTAAACTAAAATCTCTTCATTTTTTTCCAAATAAATCAGCCTAAATAATATTCCTAATTGATAAAATATTTTAATACATGAATTTTTCAGTGAGACTGTTTATTGCTGGTTCGATAGTTGAATATTGCAGGCCATCAAATGCTCTTTTTATACGCACTAGAGCAGGGATGGGCAAACTTTTTCGATCGCGGGCCAAAAATCAAAAAAATAAAGTTTGGCGGGCCAAGATGAATTTTTCAAAAAGTTTAAAAATGATATACAAGTATTACAATTTAATATATTAATGAAATGAATGAAATTGCGATTTCATTTTTAAAAGTTCCTTATATTGAGGTTCGAAGTGAGATGTACTGATTCTAAGGAACGAGGCTAAATGCTCATCTGTCAGTCTACTTCTGAAATAATTCTTTCAAAGGTTCATAGTTGAAAACACTTATTCACATATATAAGATGAAGCAAACATAGCACTGATTTTCTGGGCATGAGATATTAAATTTGGGAAACTTACTTTCGATAATGATTTGTAAAACTCTAACTTTGGCATATTTAGAAACAATTGTTTGAGGTGATTGTTAGATTGCAACTCAATTCAAGCTGCAAATCTGACCTCACTGCTTCACAATTTACGTTGAATGGCATGGTAAAAATAACTAATTCTGCTTGAATGGCACTGAAATCTTGAAATCTGTGTTCGAACTCAAAATGCAGTTTTTTCAAGCTATCTTCATAATTCTTAAGGTTCTCTTCATTTACTGAGGGTATTGACTTTAACCTCGGGAAATGAGATAAGTCGTTCTTACCTAGCTGCCCAGCAAACATATTAAGTTTTAGTTTAAAAGCTTTGAGATGTGACCAAATATCGTCGATAAATTGATTTTTCCCTTGCATCTTGACATTCAAGTTGTTCATATGACAAAGAAGATCTGTGAAAAATGCAAAGTCTGAAAGCCATTTTGTATCTTCTAACATTTCGCACTCCGCAGAACACTGTTTCTCATGGAAGAACGACACAATGTCGTCTTTCAGCTGCCAAACTCGCTCGAAAACACATCCTGCACTAAGCCACCTTACTTTCGTGTAATACAGTATATCAGAGTATTCAGATTGCACTGACTGAAGAAAATCTCGAAATTGCCTGTGAGTAAGCTCACGAGATCGAATAGTATTTACAAGCTTCACGACTGTATCAAGCACGGGTTTCATATTCAATGCAGATTTACACAGATCATCTTGATGTATAACACAATGTAGAAAAACAACATTGTTCCCGGGATAGTTTTGATTAAAGTGTCCAAGAAATCCAGATTTTTTTCCTGTCATATTTGGTGCTCCATCGGTCGTAATATTACATATATTTGTTACAGGCACTTTCAAAGTTAAAAGCCCTTCCTGAAATTCACGAAAAATATCATATCCCGTTGTAGTTCCCTTTAAAGAACGCATGCACGCCAGTTCCTCAATAATTTCAAAGTTCTCATCAACACCTCTTATAAAATATACTAATTGAGCAGTATTATTTATATCAGTGCTTTCATCCATAGCTATGGAACAAAATTTAAACTGGCCAATCTTTGACTCTAATTGTGATGCCAAATTTTTATCGATGGCTTCCATTCTAGAAGTCACCGTTTTTCGAGATAAGCTTACAGTCTCAAAATTATTTTTCTTGTCTGGACATAAAACATCACAAACTTGGAGCATGCATTGTTTAACGAATTCCCCATCACTGAGAGCTTTATTATTTTTAGCAATATTGTATGCTACAATGTAATTTGCATGTGTAGCTGCTTCTTGAATACTGTTTACCTTCTTGAAAAAAATTTGCCAGCCTGATAATTTTTTACAAAGACTTTCTGCATTTTGTTTTGTTTTTTTCACATTCGGACATTGCTTCGTAATTGGAATTCTTATGCTTAGGTGTGAAATGACGGGAAATGTTATATTCTTTGAAGACTACTACAACTTCATTGCAAATAAGACACACTGGTTTATCTTTTACAACTGAAAAAATATATTTCCATGTCCATTCATCATTAAAAGCGAGGCACTCTGAATCAACTTTACGTTTTTAGTAGCCATTTTGGGGTTGAAATATTTTACGTATAACCCAAACAAGCACTAGCTACGCTATACCTTTAATAATTTCACCACTATTCACAATGACGCTATATGTCCACAATCTTTCAACACGCAATCAATAATATTAGAACTCGCGTCAAAAGAAAAAGCCGCTAGATGGAGCTTAAAATGCGCAGTCTGCCACATGTGAGGTCTAATTCACCTATATTGAATTCCCATATGTCTGCTCCACAAGAAAAAGATAACGCTTGTTGGCGCCAATCTACAGCTATAACTAACAAATAACTTCCGCTTTTAACACTTTACCGATTGAAAACTGCCTGTGTTTGCTATTTCCTTCGATTTATGTTTTGTAGAACAAAAATAGTGAATGCAAACAGATTACCAGCTCTTTGAAAAAAAGGAAGAAAAAATATAATATTTAAACAAAGTAGAAAAGGAGATGGATATATAATATATGAATATTTCTTTTAATTTGCCTTTGACCGACAAATTCAAATTCTATCCTCGGGCCGGATAGAACCTTCCGGCGGGCCGTAGTTTGCCCATCCCTGCACTAGAGTAATGATTGGGTTTTTCCGCCACATTCATTAGGAATTTTGAGCTTTAGCCTCAGCTCTTTTTGAAGGACATTTGGCCGCAACTTAACGCAATGCCAATTATTTGACAATGGATTCTAAAACATTCGCGCTTTTGCGCATGCATTAGGATGGATTTGTTGTTGTTGCCATTTTCTAAGAAAATTTAAAAAATTCCAATGTGTCCCAAAGTCTTCAGGACGGGCTCAGCGAGCCTCGGAGCCTGAAGACCAGACAGAATATCTTCCCTCGAAAGAGGACGAAGAGTCCAAAGGCAGGGCAGTTGAAGATGTGTTCTGGGTTTAACGCGTTCACTGCCACTACCCTCGCCTGATATCAGGACCCTCTACCTATTGAGATGACACCTTTCTTTACCATCTTTTACTTGTAAAAGAGAAGGTGTCATCTAATTACATAGATGGTTTGGTCCCAGAAAAGAACGCAACCGACGAACTATCTCGCAGTTGCCAGTCAGCGTGTTAATTATGATGAGGGGCAATGCTCGCAAGTGGAGTAGGATATGGTGTTGTCTGGTGCTATTTTCATGTCCTTAAAGTGGCCTGTGTAAACATCTTCCCTCGAAAGACGGCCGAAGAGTCCAAAGGCAGGGCAGTTGAAGATGTGTTCTGGTCTTAGTTGTGACGAGGGGCAATGCTCGCAAATGGAATAGGATATAGTATTGCCTGGTGCAATTTCCGTATCTTTGAAGTGGCCTGTTTAAAGACTTGCAACGATTGAAGAAAGGTGTCAGGGGCAATTAAGATACGGAATGGAGGGTTTTTTGAAAGTTTGCTTTAAAAGACTGCGTCTTGCTACTGCGTTGACATCTTCTGAGGTGGCAGAATCCAGTTGATCCAACTCACGGGAGGCAGGATGGGTTTAATTTATAAAAATAGGGGTGAGAGGAAAGATGAGAGGAAATGTTTGCATTTAACAATACAATGAATTACTCACAAACTGAACAAAAATAGCACGGTCAGATACGACACAATACTCACAATCACGTGAAAAAAATGAACGAAAAATTATCTAATAAGGCGATAATCAAGGTCAAAAATGGCGAAGAATTCTGGACATATGCCCATTCTTCCGCGTCTGAGACAGAATCGTCGAAAAGTAATCGGCTCAGAATACAGATACGAACAGTAGTTTAATATTCGAAGTTAAGGCAAATTAATAACAAATTTTGCTCAGCTAAGTCCTTTGTAATTGTGAATTACTGTCATTACAAACAGGCGGTTTAATTAGATTTTTTTTTAACTAAAGGAAGTATCAAGAGCTAGGATTTATTAAAATATCAAGATTAAATTTAGCGTACTTGCGATATATATATATATTGGATAGTAAAATGATACATTATAAGACACAATAATTTGTAAAATATTTAACCATTGCAATTTTTGAATTAATATTGATTTTGAGCAGGTGGGACTCTCGAAAGAGCACTCGATTCCATCTTTTTGATAGAGGTAATTTCAAAGTAACTTGGTGTTGCATGACCATGAAATACGTCAGCTGTGGCTGTATCTTTACCATTTAAACCAACATATGAGGAGACCCACTGAAAATGTATAGATAATTCTGCGGTGAGCCTTGCAGTAAGGCGAAAGATATTCATACTGATCTTGTCCCAACTTTCGTCCAATGAAAAAAGTACTGTATAGAAAAAAGTCTGTCCGTTAACATCCAGATGTCCCCTAAGACGATTTCAGTGGGATATACTGAAGTCCCTTACACATTGCAATAAGTTAACGCCAGAATGCAGAACAGTTGCCAGGATTTCTAATCAAAATATCAGTATCTCCTTCAGGAGTCTCAATGTGTTGGTGAGTCAAATACCACTTGGTTGTACCAAGCCCGAATGAGCGGAGCTCTTTCGAATGAAGGCAGAAGTGTACGCCTTTCGTTGTTAACGAGCACCTTCAGGAGAAAGGACGACTTTGCTCGAACACATACGGCACAATCTTTTCTTAGAGGGCGATCGAACTCATCCATCTATCCGCAAGTCAGAATTGAGATGCAAATAAGAGACCGACTCTGAGGTATCATTTGTTATGGGAACTCGGTGGACCTATTGAACGTGCCCCCACTGCCATGAGCCAATACGGTGGTTTTTGGACGACGGAGAGAGCTTTTGGTTACGAGACGGACGCTTTACCAACCAGGCGACCGAGGCCCAGATGCACACCACGACACAGATGTCTCAATGTGCACACCACGACCACAATAAGAAGTAATCAGGTGCATTTCTTCTTACTGTGGTAGTGGGGTGGATAGTAACGAATGCTCCGCATTTAAGCGGCAAAATTTGAGCATCAAACTCGGTTGATATTCTGAAAACAGCTGTTACCTCTGCAAGGAAAAATATATTATTCAATGATTCTTTTCCCAATATAATTAATACAACAGACAAACATATGACCATCATTTTTATAATAGAAAAGAGTTATAAAAATCCTTTCCTGTAAATTTTCTTTAATTACATTACATTCCTATTTTAAAATAAAGGGGCGGGGAGACATTTATAAGGTCAGCCACTGACCAAAATGAAATAATCAATGAGATAACGTCATTAGAAGCAAGATATGTTTCATAATTTAGTATGCAATTTTTTTCTTCGATTTTAAATAAACTTATTTAAATATAACATTTAATACTTTATGGAATGTAGTGCATTTTTATTGCTTATTTTGTTGTACTGCCAATACCTCCTGTTTCTCAATGAAAAAGATGACTTCAAAATTCTTTACACTTGGGGTCAAATCTGGTATCTGGGTTTTACACTATATTTACATTCTGTTGAATTTTGAGCCAGTCCATCCAGCTCTTTGAATATCAGTTAATAGAATAACTATAAAACAAAGAGAGCTGAGTTGATAAGGTTTAGTATACAGATTTGACATTTATATTGTGGACTTTTATCACATTTTGTGTTAAATCTAATGATAGGTTGAATATCTCGCAGTCTGTACTTTCAGAAGCATGTAAATTTGATTTAAAAATACTGTAACTTAAATAAATCAAGTTTGATACATGATTTTGTGATTGCAAGTTTTTTTTTTTTCATATTATGGTTTTAATTGGTCAGGAAATAATACATTTAAAGCACAAATTTGATGTTTAAATACTATTAATTACAATAAAAAAAATCGATACAAATCTTGCAAAGCATTACACTAAAGATTCAGAAGAAATGCTCAACCCAAGCCAAAGGTTATTATCTCATAACTATATTAACCTTTGGCTCTATAACTAACTAGCCAATACCTTGTAGGGCATTCTCAACTTCACTCATGGCCCTTAATTTTTTTTTAAAGTGGAAGATAACATATTTACTAGAGAGAATACAAGAAAGTTTTGAAGAAACCCCTCACACTGGTTTAAAATAAATAATATTTTCATTCAACAGGGTTGGGAACAGAAAAGGTGAAATATTTGTTTCTTTATTTAGAAATTTAAGGTTAACTAACATAAATAAACATTTAGTTAATTGACACGAAACCTATTTTTAAAAACCTCTATAGTAGTCTAAAATTTGAAGAAAATCTATTTAGTAGCTGGGATTTCTTTTGCAAATGAACTATTTATGAATTTTCATTTTTACTAATCTAAATAACCACTTACTAAAAAGCATTTTTTCCTCCCAACTGCAATTGATTTCAAAATTTTACAAAGTTTTTGTTTTAAGCAAGCAGAGGAGTAGATGAAATCAGTAATTTTCCCCAATCAGAACTTTTTTTTTCTTTTTGCATTTTAAGAAATAATCAATGTAATTAAGATGATACCAGTAAATGAAGCCTATTTTAGCTTTCAAAAGATTAAAAAGTTGTTTCGACTTACTTTTTAAAATGGGCTTATAAACGTAATATGTTTATTTTTAATGATAGCATTCTAATTACTTTTTTTCTTTCAAATCACGCAATTTGTTCAAATGTTGTATGCATTCTAAAAATATCTCTTCAGTAACTAATATTGTTTAATAATTGTCTAAATAATGTTTAGCAGATGAATGATAATATAAACTATACAATTTTACTTAAGTGATTATTTTCATTTTATGAATAATCACTTGATTATTGATTTAATGTTAATTAATCAAAAAGTCATAAAATAAACTTATCCAAAGCCAATGGAGATTCTTTAATGACTGAAAAGAGATTTTCGGGATAATGAATATTATTCGGGATATTTTATATTTATGCTAAAGAAATTGCTGTATGCAAAGTCCACCATTTATGCTTTTTAATCTGTAAGCCACAATTAAGTGAAAAATATCTGAAATCATACTGAAATAATAAAAATTAAGATACATGCAATTTTATATTTCAAAAAAACCAAATGAAACAATATCTTAAAATTACCAAGTATATTAGCAAATGAAAGTGACAGATTTCTTAAGAATGACAATGTATCATTTTGAATGCCTACATTTATAAAAATGAATAGACATGAATAGCTTCTATGCAATAGAAATTTGAACTTTGCATGCATTTTTTTTCACATTTAGCTCATAAATCCACCAGAGAAGAAGGAAGAGCTAATGATAAATTTTATAGCAATATATTTTATAAATTATTTATTATAAATAAAGAAGATTATTTTGTCTTTATCATATTTATTATTTAATCTTTACAAGAGAATCAGTAAATATTTTCAATTACTTCTAACTATTTGCATTTTTATTGGCAGTCATTTTATATTTTTCTTTCTTTTCTTTATAAATTATTCTTTGGAAACCAGCAACTTAATTTTTAAAAATTGGTCTTTGAAAACTATATCATACAATTTGAAATACATTGAAATTTAAAATGATTTCATTAAAAAAAAACAGTTAATAACAGTAATATAATGTTTTAAATAAAGAAAATGTTTTTGTATATAAAAAATAAAATATATATGCATTTATATTTTCACATATTGGCATTTGGTCAATTGCTAATATTAAGTATACAATTTAATTATGACATTATCATGTTATCTCACAGTTACTGAAGTAAAAGGAAGGCAGTAATGAATATTTTTTATCTTATCTGATGTCAGTTTTATCAGTTAGCAGAACATAATTATTGTGAACTGAATAATAAAATATAAGAAAAAACTTTATATTATTAAAATTTTTAAGAAGAAACTGAAAAACATTGAAGTTGTCAGACTCAGATATGATAAAGAAAGTACATATCAGCTTCGAAATATTTTTGACTGTAGTAATTTTTAAAAGATTTTTTTTGGCAATAATGAAAACAATTATAATTTTGTTAGAATAATAAATATAATGTTAAAAAGATACAGAGTATAGAATCTGATCTCCTTTATAAAATATGAATATAAATTATCCTTTTTTAATGTATTTTTAAAAATTTAATCAATGGGTTATTAAAATGAACAAATTATTCAAGAAAGTAGACAAAACCGATTACCTCATAGAAAAATATTTTCTATAAAACCTTATTAATGCACTAAGATTTTAAAAACAGTCCCCTAGGAGAGATTGAAAAATGTTTATAAAGTACATGTGTGTTGTGTACATAATTACAATGCATTCTCTTGAATATCGAAAATACAACAGTTATTTTGTAATAAAAAACATCTGATTTTTTTTTCTTAAATAAAGCTAAACATAAGTACATTTTAAAGTAAAAAAGGAAATTATTCAAACATGCATCTGGAAGACAGGAAAACAACAGTTCCTTACCCAAATACTATGGAGGGATGTTACGAAGCATAAATTTAATAAAATACATCAAGTTCTTGAAAACCGATTTATATTCATGCTCAAAAGCAAAAAAAAATTCAAATTTGCTGTGAAGCATTATATTATGGTTGATTTAGTGATCGTTTAATTAATAAAGAAAACTGGTTCTTAAAGGAAATGTATTCATAATTTTTCATTAAATGAGAAGGTTGATTCAAAAGTATTAATTGCAATCTGTCTCTTTTCCTCATAGCTTTCACAATCATGTTTGCATGACAATCATCACCCCATAACTTTCTCTTGTCCACTATTATACATTACATACATACATAACAAAACAACAGCATCGTAGCGTTGCCAATATTTTTCGAAGTATTTTCTAGTTTCATTTTGCATCTTTTTTTTTCTCGTTAAATATCGAAGATCGAAAACAAAACTAACGATTTACTTTAGGTTTAAAATAATTCAGTTGTAATGAAATAATTTCACAAAATACATTATTATATTATATTAAATTTCTCTAAACACTTTTCGTATGAAATACAATAATACATTTTACATTTCCTTTAAATACTCCTTTAAACTGAAATCTCAAGACACCTAAGATTAATTTATCCATTAAGACAATTACTATACATCTTTAATTATTTTATTTTTATTTTGAAAATTTTATTTACATTAGAAACAATATGATCTCAGTTTACTGTGTGACCCCGGAATTCAGAATACGTGTTCGTGCTTGCCAAAAATGTGTTTTTGCCAACAGTGTTTTATTTATTTTAGTTTTTGAATCGAGACGTTGCGGATCTGTTAACTTATCGCTGTTCTCTGTAATTTGTTGAGATATTACTGCGTTCTCACAATAATTTTGTGGAATAACTTTGCAAAGATAAGGGTAAGTTTCACGAAAGTGATAATTAGATTTTACTTTCTTTTTAGTTGGTATTAAATCATTATGGGAACAGAGTGGAACATTCTATTCAATACCCACCATATTAAAGATATTAAAATTACTTTCAAATAACTGTTTGAAGTTAGAAATGTTGTCTGAAATATTTTTTAAACAGGCTCCAGTTGTTTATATTGTGTATTTTTTGTGACATAGGAACATGTCAGCTCTTAAATTTTAAGTATCGAAGCGTAGAAAGCTGATGCAACGGTTTTCTGTTTTACACTAAGCAAGATTGCCTTGATACTTATTTAAAATTGCATTTACATTTGTCATTTATACATTATATTTACATTTATCATTAAATTATATACTACTTGCATTATTTAATTTTTGTATTTATTTGCATTTTATTTTATTTTAGAGAATATTCTGCATAAAAAGTATTTTCTGGTTATTATTCATTTGTAGTTCTTAAGTAGAATGGAATATTAGATAATTTATTAACTTTGAGTTAATTGATCAAATTAGTTCTATATTTATTAAAATATGTTTACTTAATTATATTTTGACTCAGATTTCATCTAGAAAGTAAAATTAATTTTGCAATAGAATGCAGTGTTTTCTTCTATATCATTTATATTATTATTATTCAGTTTTAAATTTTAGAGAGGTTCTGATTTTGATTACAATTTTTTTCATTAATAAAATTTAAAAGTGTTAATAAAAACAAAAGTGTAATTTAAGTGTTTGTTTTACTATATATGTTAACATTTATTAAGCACCAGTTAGTATTACTTTTTTTTATCAGTTCTGTTTTTATTTATGTTGATATTGTCATTGTCATAATTAAAACTTATTTTGTTGTTTATAAAATGTAAACCAATTATTGAGCATGCATTTACTGTTAATATTATATATTAATTATAAATGAAACAAAAAAGTAAACCTTTTTTTAAATGTATTTGGAAATCTTTATTCAAATATTTATTTGTTAAGTTCTCTCTTGATGGAATATGCTCTCTCCCCAAGATCCAAGAATACTAAAGAAAATTATTATTAATTTTTAAGTCAGTCTTAGATAAACAACTACTGATTTCTCACTTTAGAATAAATGTTGGATTTAAGTACTGACTTCTAAGTTTTGTTTTGATTAGGTCTCCTTTAGTGGAAAAGTTTTTGTTACCTAAAGATTCTGTATAAACATTGCTATAAAATTTAATGAAGAATTAATAAACATAAATTGTTTTAAAGCATAAGGATATTTAAACAAAATATAATTATTTAGAAAAATATAAATAGTATATTATAAGTGAAATTTTCTTTTCAAGTGCTTTTCTTGTATTGTTCTGTGGAATGACAATATGACACAGATTGTATACCTTTAATGATTATAATAGCTAATATATTTTTTCCCTATGGAAGATCTATGATGCGGTTTATCCCATCTGGTTGATAGTAACATCAAATCAGGTCCATGGTCCTCTCTCTTTTTATGCAGAATATTCTCTTCAAACAATGGCTTATAGAACAGCTGGCCTTTATTGAAACTGATGAAGGCCAAAATGTGGTCAGAAGCAACTTGAGTCACATTGCATTTTGGACACATTTTGTTAACTTTGTGGCCTGTTACATGATGTTGACATGATGGGAGATCTGAATAAGCCTATAGGGTTCTGTAGGATTACTTTTTTGAAGCCAGTTCATTGTTTTAAGTATTGATTTAATTTGTATGTAAGTAATTTTTAAGTAACAAACAGGTTACCAGAGCATCAGAAAAATGCTAGAAATTTAAAGATCATCTAAAAAATAAAGAAAATAGAAAATTTCTTTAAAAATTAGGAAAACATAGGAAATTTAAGTTTTTAATAATAATAATAAAAAACTGATGTCAGAATATTGCTAGAATAACAATCATGGCTATACCTCTAAAACAAAAATAATTGTGTAATTGCATGTACTCACTAATTTTCTACTATTCCCCACCCCCTGCATATGTCTAATTTGTATTGCAAAAACTATTGTTCTTTTCCCATGTGAATCCCAGATTTCAGCCTATAAAGATGAGAGACTGCTTTAGTAGCGTGAGTATATACAATAACTTTCTCTAGTGAGAATAGCAATATTAAATTTGCCGAGCATTGCTGTGGTATTTAATTGTTCACATGTTTATTGAATAGTTTATTATTTGAGAAACTATCAGTTTAATCTAAGTATATTATAGAATTGTTTTTTAACAATGCATTGTTCAACATGCTATATTTTTAAAAAAAATTTTGGTACATCAAAATATCTATCCTGACTTTTGCTGAATGGATTAAAGAAGTTTCACAAAATCGAATTTTTGCATACTGCTGTTTTTATAAGAGGATAATTGAGTTAATTAGTATGGAAAACAGAAACTTCTTAGTCATTTCAATTGAGCAAGGCATATAAAATTGCATGCCAGTTCAAAAAAGTTACCATTGATATTGGACTTTTTGTCTTATTGGAATACAAAAGAAGATGACATAACAAGTTTTAAAATATCAAATTTGTTGTTCGAAAACAAGCCTTTAAGCTTTTTAATTCAAG
Source organism: Argiope trifasciata (assembly GCA_026543055.1). NCBI lineage: Eukaryota > Metazoa > Arthropoda > Arachnida > Araneae > Araneidae > Argiope > Argiope trifasciata. The sequence goes on along the minus strand of JAPMOQ010045701.1, from coordinate 70,678 downwards.
GTCAAACATATTTTATGAGTATTAAAATTTTTTGCATCACATTTGTCCTTTAATGTATTTAATGGTGTAAATATTTTCACATATGTTTGTTCATTGGCTGTGAAATAGTAAAAAAAATGTCCTTTAAGTTGTATAAAAATGCCGTTCATTATTTGTTACAGATTAATTCCATTTTGTCTACAAGCTTTTAAGAAATCTTTTAATGGTAAAAAATTTGACAAAGTTCTGAGCTGCATTTCACAAAAGTGCTAAGTGGGTCTTGCAAGATATTGGTATGTGTTATTCAATACAGTCTTCTCAAGATACTAGAATTCAGTATTTTTAAGTCATAACACTGCTTTGTGTTTGAGATTCTTTAAGGTTGTATTTCAAATTTGAACCTTTGCAAATGAAAGTGGATGAACCAGATATAAAATATGTTAAAGAACTTGCATTGAAAATAACTGCAAAATTTCAGTATGAATATACTGAATAAAAAGAAAATATTATTCTAAGAGCAGTATATAGAATATTTAAGAATAGTCCAGTTAGATATGTCAATCTCCTGAAATTGCTGGATCTTTTGAATTATCGTTGAAATTTTGTTCTTTCTACTGGATAGAAAATATTAGTGTTTGTGAAAGTACTCTAAACATTTTTTACTACTTTAAGAAATATTTAAATTAAAAAAAAACTTTTTGGATCTGCCACAAGTGATAAAATAGGAATGCTTATTAGGATAAATTGATTCTGACTAAAATTAGCGTCTATTATATTGCTAATATTCTTAAGCTATTTCTTTTAAAAAATCAGGCATCAGAAACAGTCTAGTGTTTCTTGTTTCAAAATCGTTTCAGTTTTATTGAAATGTTACTGGAAAACATAGTCAAAAGAAACATTTTTAAAATCGCAAAAACATTAAATACTCATTTTTGATAGAGCTTGATGATCCAAAAACCAAATATTAAGAAAAAAATACCTATATTGGAATAATGACTACAAGTTACTTGATTTCAAGTGAAATTACTAAAACAGAAAAAGACTGGCTTTTTAGTTGAGTGTTTTATACTTGTGAAGAATATTTTAAAAATTGCATGGGCCGCGGTGGCCTGGTGGTAAAGTCTCGGCTTCGGAACCAAAGGGTTTCAGGTTCGAGACTCGATTCCACCGAAGATCCGTCATGTGAGGAGGTCTCTTGCATGTTAAATCGTCCTCGTCATCTGACCATGGTTCAAAATTACGAGTTCTGTCCCAAAATAGCCCTTGTGTTGCTTTGAAACGGGACGTTAATATAACTAAACTTAACTAAAACTAAACTTTAAAAATTGCATGTTGTTTAAATCTACATTTATTGAAGAATCTTTCTTTTACCACTCATTAAAACTATAGGACTCTATTATTCCATTATAATTAACACAAAGTGCTGTTTGCATATTTCCTCTTATATTGATTATAAGTACAGAGAAAACACAGGGAATGTTTTTTTTCCAGATTTGAGTAGCAATTCTGAAAAAAATATTATAGCTAAATAAAATTAACTTTTAATTTTAGATCATCATTAAAAGGGTATATCATATGGCAATTTAAATATGTGTCGATGTATGTATGCATGTATTTTCATCTTAATTTACTCCATATTAATTTAATTCTAAAATGTTATTTCCTGGTCTAGTTGCACTTCCTTTGTTGAATTGATGCTATATGAGCTCTTGTTATAATCAGTACTTTCACATGCTTCAAATGAAGGGATAAATATCTGTTAAGCTAAATTAATTCTTTTAAAAGATACCTAAATTGCTTAACCTAAATTAAACTATGTAAAGAAATACCTGTCAGAATTTTATAATGTAAAGCCACTGAGAAAAATATTTGTCTCTTTCACTTTTCTGACAGGCACTTGTATCGTTTGTGAACAGTTGTTAATTTGCCCTCGCTTCTTGTACATAAATTGTTCCTCCTGAGATGAAATAAATTGCAAGTTTAAAAATTCTTTATATATATATATATATATATACTGTAATTTAAAATTTCCTAATACTATATCTGCCAATATTGGTTTATAAGTTAGACAGTTAAAAAAAAAAATTGAATTTTTAATATGGCAAAAATGGAAAAAAAAAAAAAAAAAAAAAAAAAAGATCTGAATCATAATATTGAAACATCTAAACAATACTTTATTTTAATTTGTTTAAACTCAACTTTTATGAATCAAATGAAATCTGAAAATATAAATGCAGTACTATACATTTAGAAAAATTACAAAATCATTTTCAAAGTACCTTTAGAAAATTGTCTCCTTTACTTTAATAATTTAGATCTATCCATGTACCTTTGATTCAAAATTTTGGAAGTAGAAGAACGACTTTTGGAATATGCATTTGTTAAAACTTTTTAATTTGATTTTATAGTTATTTTTATTATCTTTGAAAGCAATGATTTTTTGAATTAAATTGTTTTGCATATTGAGTATTTTTTTATGTTAATATGTTTAATAAGTATAGTAAGAAAAAAGGAAAAAAATAAATGATTCTAGCATTTAAGATCCTGTTTAAACCACTAATTCTTAATGATGTATTTTGCTGTTAAGGGAATAAACATTTAAGCTAAGCAGCGTTAAAAGTTTTATTAAAGGAAACTTTTTTAAAAAGACAAATTTGTGGCTCTAAATTCAAATTATAACTTGTGTATAATATTTTACTTTTGTGCAAACATTTTGTGAGACTGTATAATGTTACCAAAAGTAATGAAAATTGTTTTATATAAATATTGTAAAATATTAAAAATACAAAACTTCAGGTATTATTTTATATAATGTAATCTGTTTTAACTTAAAACAGAGTTTCCTCTTTTTATATACAAGCATTTTATTTATATAATTATTTGCATATGTATTTACAGTTTGTAAATAAAAGGGGGGGGGTTATATGCTATCTTTATTATGTGTGCCTTCAGAAATTACAAACATTTCATTTTATTTGGCTTATAATTCACACACAAAAACAAGCAAATTAAATCGATAAAAGATTTTTGTGATTTTGTAAGAAGAATTTATTTTTTATGAAGGCTGTTCATGTACTGAGCATTGCTCCGCATAAAATATGTTTTTTTTTTCTTCTTTTTCTTTATATTTATAATGTTTACTTAAGGTAAATGCCATTTGATAATATATTTACTGTTAACATTTAAAGAATGTCAATGCCTTCATTCTCTTTATACATATTTGAAATTCAGTCTATATCATGCAATTATTGAAATCTACTTTAAGTTAATTTTACTTGCCTAATCAACTTTTTAATATTAATTTTGCATAATTATTGAAAATCGTAAAATTTATTGAATTATGGATAAGAATTTAGAACCAAATAAAATGATTTGAAATGAAACAAACAATTTGAATAAAATAAATTTGAAATAATATAAATGGAAATAAATAAAATATATGTGATAAATGCATTCAGTAGGAATGGTAACTTTCTAGATTAAACAAGATTTTCTGTACATGTAAACTTTAATATGGGGCATTTATAGCATAAAAAACATCTGTATTTAACAAGGACTCTCAGTAAATCCTTCCTTGTATTTCATAGTAATTGTGAATGAAATGTGAAGAAATTTTTGTGTGTGTAGTTTCGAGTTTTAAACTAACTTTTAATGACTTATTTCTTGAATTTAGATACATGAAGTTTTTTTAATATGATAAAAATTAAGTGACTCTGAATGTAAGTCTACTAAGATGATATTTAAAAAATACAATTTTTGAATCCACTAATGTGCTTAGAAGTGTTTCAATTTAGTGAAAAAAATAGAATTATTATTCCTTTTTTATATATATGCAACTTAGTGTAATGCATTATCATCCAAATATTTATCATTTTGCTTAAAGTATAAATTATTATTTTTTTGCCATTGAAAAAATATTTGATTGTTTATTATTAGTTTTATGTGAATTATATATATTTGGTATTATGAGTAAACTTTGTGTAGAAATTTGGTAAATTCATTTAAAATAGGCATGAATATTTTTTGATTTTTTTTTTTTGCATTATTCCAAAATTTATCGCATTTTATACCTAGTCTTGCAGATGCAAACTAGAAATGTCTGAACCTTTCGGAACTATATTGCTTTCCATCAGTTGATTCATCCCAAAGATGACATCGACTATAATAATGATAACCATATTTAAAATTCATACATTTATATTGTGCTTTTGAGTGATTATATTTCATATCCACAAATAGTTGAAATGACAGAGTGAATTATTCTCATTTTATTTTAGTGCAAGAATTATTTTATTTTTGAATTTTCATATACCCATGCATATGGTGAAAGAGACTTCCTTTTGATATAAAGTGTTATTATTGTGTGAAAATCACATGCTAAGTTTCATTCTTCTAGCATGTAAAACAGTCAGAATTCCAAAAATATATATTTTCAGTCTCAAGGATTTCAGGTCCAGATTAAGTTCTCTAGGGGATCTTTTATCAACAGAAACCATCTCTTTCTGATATCCAAAATAAATTATATTTTTTAATGATTTTAAATTTGGTCTATTTATAAACTGTTTTAACTCGTGAATTCAAATAAAATGAACGATTTGCTTTATGATTTATTTTCAAGAAAAGTTTTTCAGCATCTCATCAATTAAAAAGCAAATCAAATTGTTAATAATTTGAAACAAAATAGTAAAAGGGGGGGGAAGAGTGGGCAAAAAATCCCCCACCACTTTTTTTTCTTTTCTTTTTTTCTAATTTTTATTATATGATTTAACAATAGGGTGGAATTACTATAGCCTTGAATGTTTTTTAGATTTTAGTTTGGTAATAGTGTGGAAAAGTTGCATTTTTAAGTACAAAAATAATATTAAAAAGTTTGGTTGCAATAGTATGTTAGCTTGAGGTGCCACATGAGCTAGAAATTTTTAAAAAGGGCATTAAAAAATGTTTTAAAGATTTTAGTTTGGTAATAGTGGCCGCTATTGTCAAAGAAAGTGTTAAAAAAGACTTTAAAAAAATCAGGTTGCAGTACAACAATATTGTAAAATGCTAAAAAGTGCTTAAAGATTGAAAAAAATGAAAAATTATAAACTTTGATAAAATATTTTCAGGAATTCGCTCATATAACGCTACAAAAGATGATTTTAAATACACATATAAGCTTAACATATGGAAAAAAAATATTAATTACAAAGTATAATAATTAAAAATATTTTTATGTCTAATTTTCCGTTTTTTAGTTCTATATTCTTTATGATCACAAAAATTCAACTGCAAAGTATTTGTTTCTTCTTCATTGCCAGATTAAACAGTTAAAAAAATTGGTATGTTCATACGTGAGTCAATTTTTGCTCTTATGAATCGTTCTCTTGTGATTGAACAACAGACGTTTTCAGCCAATTCGGCCACCAGTATATATAGCCGTTTTTACTGTTTTCATGTGACAAGGAAGGGTGATAACCAAGCCCCTTAAACTATTTGAATTCATTTTCTGATGCCTTCTATAAATTTTTAACTCAATATTAAACCGCATGGTCACTTGATAGTTTTATCGTTTCTTGTCTATTTGATGGATCTGATTGACTTGCCTCTATTTGTAAAGAACATTGTTGTTCTTTAGCTTTGTCATTGTTGCTAGTAATCGTTTCTGATGTACTAGCAATTTTTGCCTGTTCTTAATTAAACTGAACTATTCTCTGTATTTCTTTACTCGTTCTTCCTCAAGGCGTTTGTGGTAACAATTATTATAACAATTATTATTAACAATATTACTTATAACCATTTTCTTGTGGTCGTTTAGAACCTTTTATTCCATAAATGGCACTATTTTTAAAAATATAAATCAGCAATATCAAATAAACGTTTTGCTTCATTAAATTCTGTGAGATTGGAATCAAACTTATCTCAACATTTTCAGTTTTTAGACTGTAATAAATTTCTGTATTAGCATGATAAGCTTTATGAATTTTTTTTTGTTTGAAACAATCGGGATAAAAGCTCTCTCTCTCTCTCTTTTTTTTTTTTTTGAAACTTTAATTGAAAATTACGCTAACATTTGGAATTTTTCAGCGGTAATTTCCGAAAATATTACAGCTCAAAACTGTTTATTAAATCATCTTAAAAATAACTTTTTTTTCATCGATAACAATTTTGCGATGTATAAATTCAGTTTCTATTTGAATTTTTTTGGAAAAAAAATGTAATCATATTTTCCAACAATTAATTTTTTACAAAATGAAAGTAAAATTTCACCTGGAAGAGCATGTTGTGTACCAGTGATTTCCGTCCCTTTGATAATAACTCAAAATGAGTAATTAAATTAACTCTTATTGCAAATGAAACCGAGGAAAGTGTGATGTTCAGCACGTGTTGAAATAACAACGTAATATTATGGAACAGATATAATATGTGATATTTTCCACATAAATCCATGACATCTGATTGCGAATCAGAGATATATATAGTGCAATGAACAAGCAGTCGTAAGGCTTCTATAATAGTATGGGTTATGTGACTATCGAAGTTAAAATATATTTATCTGAGGAGTTATAAAGAGAGCAAAGCACACAAATATTTAATTGAAAATTTAAGAACGCATTATTCCTTGTGACCTAGCTGGTCACCAAAGGCTTCTAGTGTCTAATATAATATAGATTCGTCAGTAGTGAATTTCAAGCAAATCTCTAAATTTCCCCAAAATAGAGCATTCCGATATTTGTGAAATTTCCAATGAGATAGGTGAAGAAATACTAAGATTCTGTAGGGATTAAAAAAGTGGACGAATTCACAGAAATGCGAAAAATTCTGAATTTCACAGCTTTTAATTTTTTTTTAGCTTAATGCTTCCAACGTTGTATCCGTTTACTGCTTAAGGCACTTTGAGGGTCTGTGTGATTCGTTCACTTTTTGGGAACTGACGCTTGCATTAGACAGTAAACGTTGTTTCGAAAACCGTTTGCCGCACAAAATGGAGCCTCAAGTTGATGAAGTGAACTGAAAGGGACCTCCAAATTCATTGGGTCACGGCCGTAGAAAGTTGTTTTTCGTGTCACTGAGAGAAGGTGAACGCGCTTTGATAGTGTCTGCTAGCATTGCTATTAATTTTTCTTTTGTCTGCTGGTTTTTGCAAAAGTGATTTTTTTTAATGGAAAAAGTGTCCTTTTTATATGTTTTTACTTTTTCTTACATTTATTTCGTAGAATTATGAAATATTGTAAACGGTAGTAAAAATTTATTATTTCATATACATATTTTTATGAGTTCTTAGGGAAAGAGAGAAAAGAAGTTTTCAAATTATGTCGGTCGATTAGTAAATACGATAGTTCAATACACGCAGCTTATTGGATTGATAAAATATTTATATGCGGTCTTAACACCAAAATTGTAGACTTTTTTTAAAAAAATCAAATTTTGTAGGAAATCCGTTTGGGAAAAAGGTATCTATCAGCCCAACCATGTGAGCGCGAACGTTACAAGAATACAACTGCTGTTTTTTTTTTTCTTCTTTTTCCCTTTTCAGAATCCTGTGTCTATCACTTTTGGGTGATTTTAATCTTCAAACCGATGATACACGGTGAATAAAAAGAGTACTTCTCTAGAGTATCTCAGCGTCTTTCAATTATTGTACTGTAATTATTGTAAATTAGTGTTTTTGTTTTACTTCGATTCGGAACTGTTAATGTCTCGATTTATATTGTTTAGTAGAAAAATAAACAAGCATCTGCAATATAATCCATTTTTGGTCAAACAAATCCAGACATGTGTATGCTACCTTATACAGGTGTATACTGAGAACTTCCATATTTGAAAGCAGGCATTAGTTATATAGATGAAATTGGGCATGTTTTATCACCCAAATTGTAGGTTTCTATCGGACTTGAACTCATTCTGTCAAAGGGGAGGGGGAGACGTGTCTGTTCGTTCATTATTGAATGAAATTGAGAAACACCATAATGATGAACGAAATCTTGTGTGTGATCTTGGCGTTGAAATTCAGATCTGTTTCAGTTTTGAACCTCTTTGCACAAAGGATAGGTTGCCAACTATATTTCATTCATCACTTACTGGTACCCGGCTCGGTGCTGCCGCAGAAGAAATAATGTTGGAAACATCGTTCTGAATTTGAAATAGTTATCTTGTTTGGTTAAGAATAGTATTTATTTTCTTGTCGGCGATGAATACATTCATTTAAATGGAAGGATATATAAAGGAGAAGAATGAATAGTATTTATTCTATTTTTATTATTCTATTCTACAAAGAAACATTCATTTTTATGTATTATATTTGTGCATTCTCTTAGAATTGTAAAAGTTGGTGTTCTTTCAGAATTTCAGTGAAAGAAACTATTTATTATAGCTCATGATTCGTTTAACATTCTCTGTTAATACAGATGGTTTGAAATGTAGTATTCATTTCGGCTCAGCAGCCGTTTTTCGAAATGTTACAATATCCAAAATTCCATCCTTTCTGTTCTGTCTTTACAACCAAACTTTATGTAATATATTTAAATTTATTATATATACTAATTCTAAAAGTAGTATTGCAGGTCTCAAGAATGTGTCATCGGAAAGTCATCCTTTAGTTCTAAATAGTTTACACTCATATAATTCTCTCAAAGTGAATTTCACAATTCTGTTGCATTCCTGGGCATGTCGGAATTCTGGGAAATGAAAAAGCTGACAAGACAGCAAAAAGCTCAACCCTGTTGAAGGAAAATTTTGTTCCATTACCAGATGCATTAGAAGTAATTAAAAAAAAAAAATTCAAAGCACATTTTGACAATCTACATGAGACAAACTATCTATGAATAAACTATTTCAAACACAGCCATTTATCAAAAGTTTCAAAAATAAAACTTAGCCCAGAAAGAAAGATGTCATTGTCACGAGACTTCGAATAGGCCACTCTTATTTGACCCATAAACATCTTTTGCTCTCTGACTATGCACCATTTTGTGACAAATGCATTTTTTTTAACGCTTATGCATATTCTGCGTGAATGCCGAGATTTTATTACACAACGTCAATATTTTCATGCAACGGTTCATTTTTATTTCGACTGATTTTAACTTAAATGACATTTTGACACTTAACCCTCATTCAAATATTTTTGCCTTTTTAAAAGATATTCAAACTTTACATCGGATTTAATTGTATTTAATTTCTTTAGTATGCCTTAAATTTCAACTTGAAAACCATATTTAACAAATGTTTGGCCCAGAATGATCAAATCTTGTCCTTGCGCCATAACACCTAACCAAAGCAAATCAAATCGCTCAGTATACTCAAATTTAATATTTGAAAATGCGATTAAAAGATTTTCTTTTTTAAATGGATTAAACATCGGAAATACATTCATGCCATAAAATCTTTAATAGAGTTGAAAGGATAATTTTTTGAAAAGGAAGATACTGCAGAATTACTTGAATTATAATATTTTGGGAAATTACTACAAAAACGCTAAAATTTTATTAAACGTTTAGTTAAAATTTCAAACCTATAGGATTGGTTCCCTTAAAACTTTCTCCTGCATTTTCTAATACAACTATTACCTCAAAAGAAGACTTATTACACACGTTAACTTCGAAAGTCTAGATTGAATTCAACATCTTTACTGAATCTGTTGCGTCTCCTTGGCGAGTTATGTGGTGGTTAATCCATGGTTAATGGATGCGGTAAAAAAAGATCTGAAAACATTTTTTTATACTTTAGATCAGAGGTGTCCAAACTTTTCGCGGCACGAGCCGGATCGAAACTAGATCCATGTTATACGGGCCACATGTATATACAAATTGAAAAATATCATTATGAGTAAAGTAGCATTAAATACTAGTAATTAATACTATTTTATTGTAACTTGAAAATACAAAATACTAAACAAAGTATAATTATATAATTATTTTATATAGATTGAAATATTTTCATGCAACTTCTAATGCGAATGATGAAACTGTTTTGTTTTCTTTTTTTGTTGAAGAATGTCTTTATAGTTGGGATCAAAATTTGTTACACCAATCATAAGCAATAACTGCAAATGATCATCAGATAAATTTGCTCTATATTTTGATTTGAGATACTTCATTCGAGAAAAAGTTTGTTCGCACACGAAAGTAGTCCCAAACATTGAAATGAATTTACGAGCAAATTTCTTCAAATTTGGAAACTTTTGTATCCAAATATTTATAAAAATCTATTAAGTTTCCTTCCTTGTATTTGTCCTTGATTTGTTCGTTTGCTTGAAGATCAATAAGCAAATTTGAAGCTGGCTTGAAATTTCAGCAACGTTGCAATCAAATGGATTTTGCAATCAAAACAACAAGACTGCTTATCGTCAAAATTCACACGCGTATAAAATTTCTTTTATGTTTGAGTTACCGAAATATATATTTTTTTTATTTAGTCTTATAACTTAACAGCGTGATAGACATTTGTGTTTGGTCAAGTACAACTCCGTTTTGTTGGCCACGTAGTTTTTCGATATACCTTTATGAAAATGAAAAGGTTTGGACGAAAACATCATTATGTTCTAAAACCCGCCGCGGGCCGGATAAAATCACCTTGGCTTTAACCTTGGCACCTCTGCTTTAGAGTATTGTATTATGCCTATAACCATCCCGTAAGAGCAAAATAATAAGTAGTCGCAGTTTTATCGGAATCGGATGAGCGGTAGGACAGCACATGAGTCATACAGACAAATATTCATTTTTATTTATATAGATTCTGCTGCGTTTGACACAAGATGCACGTTATGTATAAGAGAAAGTAGATGAAATAACACATCTCTTGGGTTGTGTAATACACTCTTTTCAGTTCTTTAAATACAAAGATATGCACTAATTCTTTTTGGAAAGCAGATTGAAATTGCGTTTCTAAACATTTCGAGTAAATTGTGGTGACATCTTAATAAGCCAGTAACTATCACTAAACATTGGTGGCCATTTTTGTATAGTGGATAAGTTACTGGCTTTCAAATCCGA
>JAPMOQ010045701.1:9945-59719 GCA_026543055.1 Argiope trifasciata | reverse complement strand
GTATTGGCACAATTCCGCCAACACCTACGCCAAAAAATAAACTATTTCCTGCTTGTGTTCCTGTATGCATGTCGTTTCATTCGATATAATGCAAAGAGAAATATTTATTTTGTTTCGCTTTCATTTGCAGTGGACTGTGGCGTATTCAAATTAATAAATTAACTATTTTTTTATTTGAATTATTATTTTTCTTTCGAGACCCTTGAATATTCTCTTTAACTCATTGATAAAATATCTAAATGCGTGTTAAAAAATTTTCTTCCCCATCTCCCATAATTTTATTATTTTTCTTATTTATTTTACTGGCTTGTGATCAAGATTTGAATAGAATCTATTGCATACTACAGTCTGTAATTTATTTATTTATTTGTCTTTAAAGATATATTAAAAGTAAATCGAACATTTATGTGCGTATTGCACCATTTATGAGCAACGCTGAACATAAAATGATTTCGATAGAATTAAATCGAAGTTTTTACTCAGACCTTGAAGTTTATTTTTGTCACAAAATATTTGTAATTTGCAACTATTGCTTTTCGGCATCGGCTGTAAATTTTTATTGAATCGAATTTTAATTATTATTTAAATGTTGCAATGTTCAGTCCAAGGCTATAGCAATTTTCTAGATCTTTATGGGGGAGCATTTATTTTTCATATGACTCACTAGATGGCACAACGTGCCTTGGAGCGAAGAAAACTGAATATCCGGCTGGGAGTAGATGATACAGTGTATCAAAACTGTGAGTTGTAGTTATTAACTTGTATACTTTTACCTATGAATGCATTTTGGATTGTCTCCAATATTTTCATTCTTATTATGTTTTCCTTGGTAATGAGTTTTTTTAAACTTTTACTGATGCAAATTATTATTTTATTTAATATTTTTGTTATTATGTTATTTAAATGTTAATGATAACTATTTAAATTTTTACTTATATCAATTTAGATTTAAAATGAATATTCTTAAGTTTTTTTTATTAAAAAAAATTTAATTTTCCTTTTAAATCCCTTTTGGATTGTCTCCATTATTTTAATTTTTATTAAGTTTTCTTTGGTAATGATTTTTTTTTTAACTTTTAGCAATGAAAATTATTTTATTTACTAGTTTTGCTATCATGTTATTTAAACGATAATAATAACGTTAGTTCAATTTTTACTTATATTAGTTTAGATTTAAAATGCCACATTCTTAAGTTTTTTTTTAAAATGTAATCTTCCTTTTAAATCGGTTGCTGATTATCATTAGTTAAAGACAGTCCTAGATATATAAAATTCATTTTGGATTAGTGGTATCTGTTACATTCTTAATAATATGAATTATGATTAACTTGCAGTTTTTTTAATTGAATTGCTAATATTTTAAGTTTTGCCGCTTCCGCTTTTCTTATGAATTCTATTCTATAACTTTTAATTTGAAAAAAGATTGCACATTCTTGTATCTGAAATTAAAAATTGTTCGTACCAATGAGCATTTTTTGCATTTTATTTGAACAAAAGCTCTTTAGAGTGACTACAAGTTTGTAATTTGAGAAAGTGGGTCGCTGGTAAGGATTGGAATAAAATTATCATAGAAGATGGTTGTACTATTACAGTAGAACTCTAACCCGTTTAAATATACTTTACTCCGTGTGTATTTATACTCTACTCTGTTGTAGTAGAGTGTTTCCAGTTCAGAATTTTTATTTGATGCCTTGAATTTCCAATTGACATGTATGATCGGTTGTAATAATTTATTTAGCCACAATTAGTTTATTATGGCTCTTCGACTTTAAAATTATCAATTATAAAATATTTATTTATGAAATATTTTTGTTAACTGAGAGCGTTCATGCCTACCTTATACTCTCTTTTACTGGCGGTATGTGACTCATTTTTTACAGCACTTCGTTTAATAGATTTACGTACAATGCATTTAATTAAACAAAAATATGAAATGAATTGTTTTTTTCAAATTATGCTCATTATAAATGAATATTTGTTTTATTTTATATGTACGATTATCGCATGCAAAGTATTATGTATGGTTTATTTCTTAAATGGTTTCTCTTATGATTTCTTTCATATTTAATAAAATTGTTTTAAAAGTATAATTTAACCAAAGTTCTTATTGCTGTTATTTAATTTGCTGATACGATTGCTGTTTTTTTTAATTCAACAAATAGATTAAAAGTTACATTGTAACCGTAACGGGTTTCCTCGGCCCTCTGGCGGCCGCTTCCATGAACCATCGTAAAGCATGATGTAGTCCCCGAGTATTATTTTAATGTATGTATATGTTAAATGTATTTGTCCCAAATAGTTTTGCCCCCGTGTAAGTCACGTCTTTTGATGTCATTAAATGTATTTTAACTTAATTGGCATGATTTAATACATGATTTGATTTTAATAGTCTACCCTGACAGATTAAAATTTTGCCGCCCTTTCGGTTACAACATTGCATAAATTAATATGAAGTATTTAAAAAATATATATGAATTGTTTGAAGTATAAAAATTGTTATCTTCTGAGACTATTGACGTTTTTAGACTTGCTTCTCTTGTTCAGATTTTTAGTTGTTAAGGTATTATGTATATTGCACATTGTTTTTGCGCGCAGAAATACAACATAAATCTAAATTTAAATCATTCTGTGTAATAGCATATTCTTCAAGTAATTATTTTACTTTTCAGTTGAAGTATCTTACAGAGCGACAGTCTGTTAAAACATGAACAGATTCTGCCGTCATTTTGCAAGACACATTATTTATTTGATGATAAAAACTTATGTAAAGGTTGAGCTTTCTAGCCTATGGCACTTTTAATTGTGTGTACAAAATCACATAATTCTGTGCAGTGGTCAGAAGATGAGAGCGAAACCTAAGCATCATTTTCCTAATCTTTCTCACTACATCAGCGAAAAAATGATTCTTGATGACATATTTAACAAACATCAGGGTTCACTTACATGATAATTCATTGGTGCAATCGGCCGCGGTGGCCCGGTGGTAAAGTCTCGGCTTCGGAACCCCAGGGTTTCAGGTTCGAGACTCGATTCCACCGAAGAACCGTCGTGTGAGGGGATCTCTTGCACGTTCAATCCGTCAGGCCAAACGTCCTCCCTCTGGTGTGGTGTGGAGAAGGTGTGTCAGTTCAGGTGTCTTCCTCGTCACCTGACCGCGGTTTAAAAGGACGATGTCCGTCCCCAAATAGTCCTGGTGTTGCTTTCCAACGGGACTCATTGGTGCCATCGAGTGCCTCAAATTCGAGACTTCACTTCATTTGGATTGGAAAGCACTATTTCATTGTGCATGGAATTGGTTTAAAATTTGATACTTTCTAAAAATTTCCTTGCATCATTTCCGAATGAAATTTCTCCCTTCTATTCGGTTTTGAATTATCATTTTCACAGACAGATAATCATAGTTACAAAAATGTATTTAGTAGTTGGTTAGTGTTTCTTAGTCCGCTGGCGAGATATTTGAAAGCGCTATGAGTAAGTAAGGAATACGAGTTTGTGAAAGTGATTCATTTTGACCGTAGGGATGTATTTACCTAGGCAACAGCTGTTGACTGTTGCGACGACGATCTTATCCAAACAAAGCGATATTAGAATTGGTTGCTTCCTGTTTCTCGATCGGTTAAGGTGACCGACTGCGTTCGAAGGAAAAAAAAATTGAAAAATTGGTTTTTTAAAAAATTATTTAAATCTATGGTTTTTAGATGTACGGTCAATTATACTATAAATACAATAAAATTATTTGAAAATATATTTTGAGACATAGGGAAATGTGTAGTAAATTTTAATGACATTTAACGGTTAACATTCTGCTCAAAATGGTAATGCAGCAATCCTATTTTTCTTTGCACACATGTTACAGAATATAATTATGAATGAAATCTAAGTCTAAGAAGCATTTTGAGATACAAAAAAGTTACGGGTAAAAATATAGGTATACATGCATTTTTTTTTTTTTTTTTTTCCCCTCCATAAATTTACAACTTCATTTTTCTGAAAACGCCTGTAAGTGAAAAAGTATTTCACTATCAATAAGACTTACGGTTCATCTCATTGCCCATATTATTAAAAAAAAAAAAAAAACTCTGAAATTTTTATGTAAATATCTTCGTTAGTTTTTGTGATATTATGTTAACGGTGGAGAATTTTTATGAACATAAAAAGTTTTGAGAAAATTGAAGACACATTTTAGCTGAAAAATATATTTTGCTTAAAATTCCCCTGGATGATGGATCAGACCTCCCTTTTCCCAGGAAAGATGATTTGTTTTGGAAAGAGGAAAGTCTGAACTGAAAGAAATAACAATAAAAAAATCCGCCAATGTGATCAATAACTAGTATTTTTAACGTAGTCGAATACTTTAAAAATCACTGGTTTTGAAACTTTGTTACTGCTTTTCAATGTTTATCTTCACTTTTGCATCTTAATATTCAATCGCAATTTTGAGTTTGCGTTTGACCATCTCTGTTCCCACTGCCCTTCCACTCAAGACAGTTATGTGGCCCGTCTGTGCGGAAAGTCGTACGTTTGGAAAAAAGGGTCCTTTAAAAAATAATGGATGCTTTTTAATCAGTGACGCGATAGTTCGACCAAGTCTCGACTCTATTTCTCCGATGACCCTGCCGAATTCATTTGCGTGCGCCTCTATACTCATATTATAAATGAAAATGTTTGGATGGATGTTTGCTATTCAATCAAGCCAGAACGGCTGAACGGAATGGCATGAAATTTAGCACAGAGATAGATTACAGTCAGGAATAGAACATGGGTTAATTTTTTTGCCGATTCGTGGAGTGTTTCATTTTTTTATTCATTGAAAACTAACTTTCGCGCCAAAAACCTGTGGCCAAATCCCGCCAAAAATGAGTAAGGCTCCAGTTTTTTTTTTTTCCCCCTCGAACAGAAAAGAGATTACGGTTAACAGAATTTCGGCCGATTATTTCAAACGATTCTGTTTATTTTCTTTGTGTTTGATGTATTTAAAATTTTGAAGTACTTTTAAAATAAAAGAGAACAGAATAAAGGAAATAAAAAAACTTCTAATCTGCATTGCGTTACCCCAACTGGCGTTGGAAAGACAGACATGCGCGTTACGCTCACTGGCGTTGAAAGCTCGCGCGTGTTTACTGACAATTGTGTTTTCATTTAAATTTAAAGTTTAAAAATGATGTGTATTATACTGCTGTAGCTGTCTCCATTTCGATAAATAAATGAAATAGACTTGACTAGATTTGAAAGAAACACGGACTTGGTTTGCTGTTTTGTTTTTATTTTGGGTATACAATGTAAATAAATTGTTTTTACGACAGTTATGTTTTTTTTTTTATTAAATTGTATTTATGTTATATATTTTTCGTATATGCTTACATTTTTAAATGTATCATTTTTAGGTCAGGTTTAATTTTTCTTTGATTTGTCATTATTTGGTAATTTTTTGTACATACACATCAAAATTTTTGCGCGAACGTAGTCGCAGGTAACAGCTAGTCATCCATAATTTTGACGACTTGGTTAGCACCTGGCCTGATTGCGGGCCCGGGATGGCTGCGCGATTCCTTTTAGTGGCGCATAATGCATTGCAAAATTCCCGATAGTTATACGGGGTAAAGGGTATAAAAAGCTCGTGAGCCTCCCTTTTACGAGCCTTCTCCTTCTGCAGGAATTTTCTGGAACTTTTTAAAGGTGCGCCCTCCTCCGATTTAATCCAATAACACCGGTTTCTCTGTGCCCGAGTGCGTTACTTTTATGCGCGTTTTATGGACTGCAGTCCCTACTTTTATATCGGCCATCGTATTTTTTAAAGCTGCCTGCCACTGGCTCCTTGGCCCCCATGTTTATTTTATAGAGGACTGTTTTGTTAATGACGGCAGACATTTACTGCGCGTTGGCGAAATGTGAATTTTTGTTCCGTGTTCGCTTATCGAGTTAGTGTTCGAGATCAGATTCGTATGTGGGCGTTGTTGTTTTTTGTAATCGGAAAAAATAGTTTTATCATGGGGCGTAGCTATACCCGGAAAAGTCTGGTATATTCTAAAAAGTTGTTTCGTTTCGGTTTGTGGTGTTTTAACTCCTTTACTGCTGCGAAGTATTGGAAATAGAATTTATAGTAACCGTCCAAAGCTTTGATATTGAGATTTTTTATATAAATCTCCAAATTTTAAATTAAACTTTTTTTTGTGCCGTTATGTCATTTGTGGTCTACCTTGAAAACCTGACTCCATTAGATAAAATAACAACGGAGCAGTGTTACTTTTTTTGAATTATTTATTGACATCACACAAGACAACACAAAAACATAAATATAGATGATAGTAAATTTTGCTATTGTGGGTTTCGACTCATACTTCAGCCCTGTCTTTACTCTCGTAAATATCAAAATATTTAAAATTAAATTTAATATACAGTGACAATTTAATTGTTGACTATATATTTACTCTATCATATTCGTTGATGTTTAAAAATAATTACATAAAATCCGTAATAACTTAACTTGTAATTACAATTTCTTAATATCAGTATATAATTATTATATCCAATTTTTATCGACAAAACTCTCGGGGAGGGGGCAAGCATTTACCTAGTGAGGGAGCAATTGTCCCCTGCCCACTCAATTAAGGGCAGCTTTACCAAAAATGGACTAACAGCCTTCATCAACTGCTTCTATCGTATCAAATCCAATTGATGAAGCGGGCCGCGGTGGCCTGGTGGTAAGGTCTCGGCTTCGAGACTCGATTATACCGAAGTGAGGGGGTCTCTTTCTCGTGTGAGGGGGTCTCTTTCATGTTAAATCGGTCATTACCAAACGTCCTCCCGCTGGTTTGGTGTGGAGAGGGCTGTGCTAGCTCAGGTGTCGTCCTAGTCATCTGACCGTGGTTCAAAATGACGAGGTCCGTCCCCAAATAGCTCTGGTGTTGCTTCAAAGCGGGACCTTAAAATAACTAAACCAATAGACGTTTAATTTTGTAATTAACGTTAAACTTATCCACGTCTGTACTGATGGCGTCTCCCCGTATTTCCCCTATTTTACTCTCGTGATCACATGATCAGTTGGGAGCGCGCATGCTCCAACAATTGATGAACCCAATAAATTAGAAATCCAGTGAATTAAAATTGGTAGTGATTCCTTTTCATCAGAAGGGCAGTTTTCTTCCAAATTTTAGATGTCTCTCCGCATTCATGTGGTTTAAAAATTCTATACATGGCGTTCATATGACCACGATGGTTTAAAAACTCCACTAATTTGTTAGATGGAATTTCATATGTAATTGTATCACTAGATTTGTACTTGTTTATCAGATCTGTATCTCTCGACCAGTTTGTACTCATGTAAAAGGAATAACTTCGCAACTTACGTAAGTGACATTTAGCATGTGATCTTGAAAACGTAATTGTGGTTATAAATAAACTTTTTGAAACAATTACTCGAAAAGAAGAGACGATTCTAATCATCTCTTGAAGGCTCTTAAACATCCTCCGCTGCATAAATTTGGCAATAACGCCCCCTTGTGGGAGTTTGAGGCTCTCAGGGGAGCAGTAAAAGACCCAGAAAAAATTGGGAGCCGTTGGTATGGCGCGGAGGGGCGTGAAAAGATTAACCAAATATAATTTACAATGACTTCAAGGAACGATTCCTGGACATTTTATGCATGGACATACCAGACTGGGTTTTGGATCCTTTTTCCAATGTCAGCACAGCAGGATCATCTCAGAAGAACTAACAAAACTGACGACAAATGAGGAATTGAAAATTAAATTCAAGAATGGCTACCAAGAATTTTGGCCGCAGAAGTCGATTTCGCAACTGTATTCAGGATTATGGTCGATTGTTTAAAGATTTTTTATAGCATTCCCATCTTCATATTTAGCAGAACGTGGATTGAGTGCTGTAAGCAACAGGTAACGAAAAAGAGAAATCACGTCCATGTTACTGAACGCGGTGACTTACGATTGTTTTTTAAGGACGTCGAGCCTGATATTAACAAGCTCCTTAAAATGTATCACATTCAGCCTTCTCATTAGTTAAGTTTGAAATTCGATGTCTTTAAATTATAATAAAAATGCTTTTTATTATAATTAAGTATGCATTTTGATTGTCCTTTGCAACTGACAATTTATTTATTTAGAAAGCAATAGATTATTATGAATGACTTCGTATCATCAAAACCCCTACTTGTCCTTATAACAGGCAAAACCTTTTTAAATAAAAAAAGAAATTCAGTAGCCTTTCAATTCCAACAATATTCTATCTATTAGTAACTTTTTTACTTAATTCTTGTTTTCATCCTGCATTATATGCGCTCTTATTTCTCTGGAGTGGGAGGGAGAGATATTGAAATATTCACTCGAAAAGGGGAACATCAATTCAAAAAAGTTTGTGAACCTCTGATCTACAGTCTCAAATCTAATTCATCTTAACCCTAGAGATTAGGTGAATAGAGAGGAACTCTTGCTTTAAACCGTTTAGACATGCACTAAACTGTGATTCCTGGTGAAAAATTCATAATTTGTTTTCCTGAAGATCGGGTGGTTAGGCCGGATTCACGCAGAGTTACTACAACATTGAAATGTTGGTTTGACCTTTTTGCATTTGTAGCGTGCATAACTTTTCAGATGTCTTAAGAAAGTTGGCTGGTCCGTTAAAACACTGGTACTTGCCAAACATTCTGTTTAGTTCATGTAAACCGGAAAAAAAAAAATTGCGGTTCGGTTCTGTATACTGGTTGCTAATAAGCAAACCGTGCACAAATTTCCGAAGTTTAAATTCTGATTTCGAGCAATATTGGTGCTGCTTTTGGACATTTAGCCATTGTTCTCCATGAACATAGTGTTCATGAACGAAAACTAAGATTATAACCCAATTTGAGATTGATGCCGATGGATATTTGAGACAATTCATTTGTTCTTTTCGTCCCTCTCTAAGTATCCTTATTTCGCATTCGAGTAGTCATGGAAAATAACGGCTTCGGGGAACGATAAATTTGTCTGCCTGTCCTTCCGTCCGTCGGTCGAGCTCTGCGTGTGTGTGTGTGTCTTATGCCCTGCCGTATCGCTCATACGATTCCGATAAAAATTCGACTACTTATTACTTGCAGTTACAGGATGGTTAAAGATATAGTAAAATTATCTAAAGTATAAAAAAGTATTTTCAGATTTTTTTTACCGCTTCTATTAACCAGGGACCAACCGCCAAATAGCTCGCCAAGAAGACGCAACAGATTCAGTAAAGATGCTAAATTCAAGCCAGACGTTCATATTTCAGAGGTGTTGTTCGTAAGTGCTGTGTAAGTCTTTCTCTGAGGCAATAGTTTTATTAGAGAGTGTGCGAGAAAGTTTAAGGGGAACCCATCCTATAGGTTTGAAATTTTAACTAAACACTTAATAATATTTTAGCGTTTATTGCTGTAACTTAGGAAAATATTATTGTACAACTAATTATGCATCATTTTGGTTTTCAAAAAATTATCTTTCCAGTTATATTCAAATGTTTATGGTATAAATGTATTTTCCCTGTTTAATCAATTTTAAAAGAAACTATTTTAATCGCATTTTTTTAATAGAAAAGAGAATTTGAAACAAATATTAAACGAATCACACGATACAATAAATAATTTTTTTCATTACCATTCTCAAAGAACCCGAATGTTTAAAATTCTTATTAAAAAAAAAAAAAAAAAAAAAAAAATACTCAAATATAACACATAAGATGAATATTTGTTTGTAGAATAGAATAATAACAGAATAAATACTATTTACGCTTCTCCTTTATGTATCCTTCCATTTCAATGAATGTATTCATTGCCGACAAGAAAATAAATATCATTCTTCTGAATGATGTTCCTAGCTTATTTCTTCTGTGGTAGCAACGCTCCGGGTACCAGCTAATTTTAAATAATTTGAAATGCGATTTTTATTTCATTTCAGTATTAATATTTAAACATTTAAATATACTTCCTGCCGTCCCTCCCAGTATATATTTATCAAATTTTCTGATAGTACTTAGATATAATATTTGATGAACGCATAACAATGCATTTTTCGAAGAAGGTTGATAAAAACAATAGCGTTTATTTTAATACGGTTTTCCACGTGCATGTATCGCCATTTATGAAGTTAAAAATACAGACGCAGCTACGATTTTGTTAAAAACATTTAATTTTCGCTATTGCATGGTTTGCAATTTCAATTTTAGTCTTTTATAATTTAACGTTTCACTATAAATTTAATGAATGGCCTTATACTTTTTAAACTTTTCAATCGCTTTATACTCATTTTTTCTTTATTTTCTGATGCTCCTCCTGCGAGTCCGTGTTGCCATTCCGCAAAAAAACAATTTCTCACTTCGGGAGAAAATGGAACGCCTTCCCAATTTTTCCCATCCGAACTTTAATAACTACTTACGTCTCTTGTTCTTTTATTTCACTCGTCTTCATTCAACTTTTCGTCGCTTCGAGGGTTCTTCAGGAGAATGCTTCTTTTGCCCCCCCCCCCCTCCCTCCTTGTTTCGCGACCGGTGCCGTGACCGGATTGCTTTTCAGAACCAGGGAAATTAATTTTGCGTCACGCGACTTGGCGTTCTTCGAGTTTGTTTTAAACTAAATTAACTCGTTTTTTCCCTCTTTTATTTTCATCCATTTGATTCTGAAATTTTGACGCGCTGCACTCTGAAAAATTTCATCTTACAAGTTCAGAACGTTTTACGTTAGAATTTTATTTTTATCTCGGAAGAGTTGTATGTGTGACTTTTTTCTCTCAGAATTTTGTCTTCTGATTCAACTAAGTAGAATGTTATCGTGTTTTCTTCTGTTTTTGTCTCTATCGGTGGATATTAAGATTGTGGCACTTCCTCCCCCCCCCAATTCAAAGTATTTTGTTGATTGTTGCAATTTAATGTTTTGCAGAAAACTGGAGGCGTACGTAAAAATCGAAGTAATAATGGATTTTTGTTTTTGGTATTTTAGCTTTTAATGGTTAATATAATAATTTGCATTGTTTAGAATTTTTAAGGCGGACACGGGTAATTTTTTTTGAGGCGGTTTATTTGGCGATTTATCCCTGGTATGTGCCCATCCAAAAATTTAATTTGTATTTTAGACATGTTTTTCCTTGCGTTATATATATCGTTTACTTGTTTCTGAACGTACAGACCGAAAGACAGCCAGTTATTGGACGCAGTTGAAAATTTAACAGGTGTCTACACTATAAATTTCAAATATCTGTTCCGAATCTTATCTATCTAGCTTTCTTCTTTTGTAATTATCGTGTTAACTTCTATTCGAACTGACGAGCTTTCTCTGAACTGAATTTGTTAAAAGTCTGCAAATTTGATGTAAAGACCGTACATCTCAAATCGTTATTGCCATTTTTATCACAGATAAATAGACGGACGGACATTTTCAA
The DNA here is from genome assembly GCA_026543055.1 of Argiope trifasciata. Classification (NCBI taxonomy): domain Eukaryota; kingdom Metazoa; phylum Arthropoda; class Arachnida; order Araneae; family Araneidae; genus Argiope; species Argiope trifasciata. The sequence continues at coordinate 48,328 of JAPMOQ010045701.1, read as the reverse complement.
AAATTAGTTTCACCGTCTCAGAGAGTTCTAAAAGGCGAAGATTCGACGGAATCCCGAATTCGGATTTTTTTGACAATGACTATACTTTCACTATACTACGTATATGAGTAAGTACAAATGAAGCGAGCTAGAAGACTTTGTATTTAACATATGATCTTATCAGTAATATTGTTATCCTTGATAAAAATCGGTCCTTGAAAGGGTGGCTGACAATCTGTCTGTCCATAGAGGTCCGCAGCGTTGCCTCTTCCCAAGGATCCAGGAAGAAAATTCAAATGATTCGTCATCTCAAAGAAAACCAAGATCTGTTTAAATTCCATGAACATTATTCCCAAGAGTTAACACCCTACATACGTATATTTATATTCTGTTATTTTTGTGTTTGTGCATAGCATTTATTTGTGTTTTTTCTCTCTCTTTATTTTCTGTCTCCGCTTCTAGTTTTTTGTAAATATTTTTTTAAAGTATTTTTCAGAATCTTGTAATCACAAACAAACTATAAGTCTGTTTCTGTCAATCGGCGCAAGTTTTCAGTTCCTGTACGATAGTTAGCTTAATAAACAAATCCATTGCCGCCGTCTTGGCATAGGTAGTGGCGTATCTTCCCCGTGATCTGGACGTCTCAGGCTCGAGTCGCGGCTTGGGCATGGTTGTTATTCGGTGTTCTATCTATGAGTTGCGTGAATGTGCCCCCCCCCCCCCTGTAAAAAGGAGCTGTACAAGCGTGAAACATGAAGTAGCTAGGTCGTACTCCCCAGTTGGCCCTACTGAAAAAACAAGGGATGCTAATTTAGGTTTAAATTGCTGATAACTCTCGGTCAGCGAGTTTGTAAAGTGCCGTGGGTAACAACAACAGCAAATCAATTCCCAAATCTGAATTTGAAAAAGCTCATTTCCTTCGGCTTGCTTTTGCCACTATTAAAATTCCTAACCCTATTTCAATCAATAAATGTCAGAAGTCGAACACTAGTCACGTGGATGGGTAGAACTAGAGCGTCTTCCCATGTCTCTCCCACTTCATGCTCATGACACTGTTTAAATAACCAAAGGGCTATAGTTGCAAGGGCAGGAAGCGGTGTCGTGTGTGTCCCTAAAGTTGGCTGTGCCAAAAAGTCTGGATTATAAACTGTAGATTTCTATGATATTTTGGTCTCGTGTGGTGAAAGAAAAGGCATCCCCTTATTTTAAAGAGCTAAACGTGTCACGTTATGCTGGCATATGACAGATGCTCTTTACTGTCTTAACGGATTGTACTATTTCAGTTGATTTTGTGGGTGTTGTTATTATTATTTCTCCAAATAGAAGTTCAGAGTTGCAGTTTAAAAGATTGTGGTTCCAAACCCCATGATTTTTTTTCTTCCTTTTCCCTTTTAATTTTTGTGATATTGATTTCTTTCGAATTTTTTTTTATCAGGGGAGAGGTTGTAAAATCGAAATAGAGGTATTAGGAGTAGGAGGAGGTAACGTTCGAAATGGCCATTATCGCCTAATGTCACCATTCAGCTCTAGAAAATGGATTCTGGCTGATAAAAGAGGGCTCATCTTGAAGACATTCTTGTGTCGTGGGATTCCCAGAGTGAGTGGGGAGGAAAAATGGACTCGGATGCCGGCTCAAAAATGAGGATTCTTCTTCTCTGCCGAGATGAGTTCCGGACATTAGACATGCCACATTTTTTCCTCTGGGAATTTCGATGAAGCAGTTTTCTGGCGTGCTCGATGTCCTCCCCTTCCCATTCGTTTTGGCAAAGATGATGCCTGTCCCTCAAGAGACTCGCGGTGGCAAACTGTGCTGTGACTTATTGAAGTTCTGAAAATAATTGACTATTTACGACTTTAAAGTCGACCATTAAGATTTAGATCTAAAATATTGTTACGGATTCCATATCCGCCGGGTTCGTATACTGTATAGTGGGCATATGGTGTGATTAGCACTATCAGCAGTCCTTGAGTAGAAAAACAACGACGGTGTTATTTACACGAAGACAGTACAGACACAGAGACGACAAATATTTACATTCGAAACGAACACACAGCAGCATACAATAACATCAGTGGCCCACAAGTAGAAATTCAGTTGTAACAATGTCCATAGCGCACCAGAGAGGATTCAGCAAGAGAGGATATCCTTGGAGCTTCGCTATACGGTCTCTCCCACATGGCTGAACTGCTCCTTTGTCTCATATCGCTTTAGTTGCCGACTCTCTTCTTCACTACAACTTATTTCATGACCACTATCCACCATACTCGCAGTTGGAGATTGTCGGCCTTTCATAGTTTCTGGAAGGTGGGGCTAAAAACGTCTGGGACAATTAAGGCTTATCTGGGTTCCTAATGGACGGATCGACAAAATTCTCGAGGTTTCGAGTATTATCCACTTTGTCGCCAAGCTCCGGGGATCAATGAGGCAGTATCAGATTCAGATGATTTTCAATCATTCTTTCTTGTGATGACACTATTCGTGCTGGGAAGCAAGATTACAAGTTTGTAACAATACAGACGGGAATTGATCTTTTTTGCTTTTCATATGCAAATATACTGAAACGAGGTAAGCAAATATGAAAATTTAATCTCAAGATTTTGATGAATCTCCACATCTTGTAGCTTAATTGATTGAGCCAATGCATCCTATCCGAACCTCCAATGGTCGAAAAGTTCCTGTAAGGAATAAAAGCAGTCTATAAGTATGGAAACTAAAAAGTTAGGTTAGAGGGAAGAAATTCGACGAAGGGTCCTTTTTTTTTTGTCTTTTTTTCAACATAAAAAAAAAGCAAAATTTTAATTATATTTTTAACATAATTCTGAAATGTTTCTGATAATTCGTCCATCAAAGTACAGTTAAGCAGAATAGCTCAAAACAACTACAAGCTAGATCATTAAAACGATGGATATGACTTTATTATTATGATTGCAGATCTGTATTTTGCATCTTTTGTCATGCTTTCAAATTTATTACTATTATTAATTTTTAAATCTTTGGAAATCTTTTGTGCTTTCTGATAACTCAATTGAGCAGTTTTTATGCTTCTTAGTTTTATGATGAAAACGGCTTTTGTGTTTCAGACGCCTTTATTTAGAACTAGCCGCCTTTGGCAACCAGCTGGTTCGCCATGAGTAATGGGTTCTAAAATTTCAATTAAATCACATATTTATTAGCCTTGAAGTAACTCCGGGCATTGATTGGCCTGAAATTAATATTTTCTTTAATATGATGGACTGAAAGTTCTAAAAGAACGCATTTTCCTAATAATATTCTTTAATTTTATAAATCAGTTTTAATTATTGAATTAGAAGGCTGATTGATGTAGCAACTTTTATTTGAAATATTAATAAAAATATTTTGTAAAATATGGCTCACAGGGCAAAATATGAAGAAATCTAAAACTCATTATGCATAAAATCATTGTTTGACTCAAACTACAGAAAATGTAATTATTTACTTTTAGATCAAGTTAATAGTATTAAACAATATATATACCTATTAATAATATTTTACAAATTGGCCATTGGAAAGGAATTTGAATGCATATCCTGTATAAATTCAATTCTGTATAAATAAAGATAATTTATTCAATTAACGATTTAAATATTGCAAACGATCATAGAATCCCTTGCCTTGCATTTTTTAAAGAAAATATCACATTTTATATTTATTTTATTTTATCCAGCCACGTGCTAAAACATGGTTAAAATATTACTTTAAAAAATCATTAAAAATAGAAGCTTACGTTATAAATTAAAAAACTGATACCGTTAGAAAACTAATTTTTTTTAATCTGTAAATTAATATAAAAATCATGTTTGTGCAATAATATTTTCGGAAGTTATAGCGGAAAAACGTCGAAATTTCGCTTAAATTTTAATTCAAATTCTAATTAAAAATTCGAAAAAAGGGCTCCGAGGTGCACATTCTCGACCTCCAAGGTATACATGTACCAAATTTGGTAGCTGTAGGTTCAACGGTCTGGCCTATAGAGCGCCAACACACACACTCACACATTGAGCTTTATTATAAGTATAGATGATGGAACTCGGGATTTGGCATACCGTACCAAATTTCATTTACCTAAGAGATTGCTTACGCAAGAAAATATGTTTTATACTTTATTATATAGTTCAAAGTTTAATTTAACTCTTCCAAATGATCGCGTTTAGCGAGTTATCTCGTTCAGTTCTGTGGACTGACAAACAACTTTTCGCTCATGAATTTTATTCAAAATTTGAAAGGGATTTGTATTATTTCGGTTTAAAAACTAAACATCAGTCCAGCTTACTGCATTGTTAAGTTATATACACAGACACATCGCTAGATAAGCGAATCCCTTCGGTTTCAGGGAGGTTCAAGTAACTGAGATGAGTGAAAATGTCGAGGTTGAATCTTTTTTTGAATGATCATCAAAGTATCTGTTTATGTATATCAGCTGCAATTTCATTCTATGCGAAGACATTTTACAGAATTTTTTACCATCACAGTAACGTTTTTTACCATCATTAATTTTCCTCCTGTCTTTTTCTGCTGGTGGTGAGTTATACCTAACCGAACGAGACTTAGTTCTTTCGAATGAAAGTAGGGGTGTGCGCCTTTCGTTGTTAATGGGCACCGTTCAGGCGAAAGTACGACTTTTGCTTGAACACACAAGACACACCCCTTTTAGAATTCATTCAATCCTCCGCAAGTCAGAATTTAGATCCAAATCAGTGACCAACTCAGGGGTATAATGGGAACTTGGAGGAATTTGCAGTCACGACCTATTGAACTGCCATGAGCCAGCACGGCGGTCTTTGGCCGAGACTAGGACAGAACTCACTGACTTTCGGTTGCGAGACGGACGCACGACCTACCAGGCGACCGCGGACCACTGGCCCATATTGGGATATATGGTAATGAAGAGGCGGATCATTATGCGAAGTTGGCGACACAGAAAGAGAGTGTTGATATTACGGTATATGTTCAAGAAAGGAAGAGTCATTATCCAGCGGCCCTTTCTTTTTCGTCATCTACTATTCTGATATTCTAGACGATTCTTGATTTCACTTGCAGAAAATTGACCAGCCTATCCATAAATTTTGAAGTCTCGAGTAGGAAAGCGTCAATTGCGAATTACTTTATCCTCATAATAATTTTTCGGTTCTTGTAAATTTTACAGGAAGACTGTTTATACCACACATCTTCCTCGCTGTTATTTCTTCTCTTAACCCCCTTCTTTATTCAGACAGCTATTTACCCGATGTGAAGAGGAGGTAACAGAATATTCGACAGCTTCTCCCTTCCGACTTCTCAAAATAGGTTTTCTTTCGGGAGAAGTGCTCCACTGTTGCTTCCGACCGGGGAGGAGGGTGGGGAGAGAAATAAATCAATAAGAGGTGTGTAAATAGAAAGAGTTCTCAATCTCTTTTTCCCCGAATGCCGTTTTCGTTTCTGGTGCATTTTTTGGGGGGTGGAGTGGAAAGCATTTCTCGAGTCTTAATTCGCCGTCGTTTGGAATCGGAAGAGAAGTGAAGTAGATTGGGGAGAACATTGGCCGAATAAATGTAAGAATGAAAAGAAATAGAAAAAAAAGGTTGCATTCATAGAATTTGAAAATATTACTTTTGCATTATCACTTACAAAGAATACAAAATAATAATAAAAATAATTTTGTCAAAAAAATGCTGTCGGAGTTTTCTTGAATGAATCTTTTCCCTTTAAAATCTTCTTGAATCTGAATAATTAATTTTTGGAATTTTTTTAAAAAAATCTTATGGGAACACTAGCTATTACCTGCGACTCTGTTCGCGTTTTAATGCATATGTACCAAAAACTATTAAATGATGGCAAATTAAAAAAAATCAAACCTAATCTAAAAATGATGCATTTAAAAGTATTAGCATATAACATGTATAATATATAACATAAATACAATTTAATGACAAAAAACACAACGTAAAAACAATTTATTTACATTGTACACCCAAAATAAAACAGCCAATCAAGTCCATTTTATTTATTAATCGAGATGGAGATAGCTACAACGGTATTTTACACATCATTTTTAAGCTTTTAATTTAAATGAAAACACAGTGTCATCATGTGTAAACACAGTTCATGTCACAACAATCACAAGCGAACTTTCAACGCCAGTTGGCTTAACGCACATGGCTGACTTTCCTACGGCAGTTGGGTTAACGCAACGCAGATTAGACATTTTTTATTTTCTTTATTCTGTTCTCTTTTCATTTAAAAAGTGCTTCAGAATGAATCCGAAAGATCGATTCACTAACAACATTTGATTTTAAATACATCGAATACAAAGAAAATAAACAGAATCGTTTGAAATAATCGGTCGGAATTCTGCTAAGCCTGACAGGATGGATTACTGTTGGGAAAAATAAGCCCGGAGGCTTGCTCATCTTTGGCGGGATTTGGCCTCAGCTTTTTGGCGCGAAAGTTAGTTTTTAATGAACCACTCAATTAATCGGAATTAAAAGTAGCCTAGGTTCTATTCCTAACTATAATCTATCACTGTGCTAAATTTCATCCCGTTCCGCTCTGGTGTGATTGAATAACAAACATCCATCCAACCAAACTTTCACATTTATATTATTAGTATTAGCTCGGATAGAAAGTATGAAATTATTTAGAGAGTAAATTAGATTCTTGCCCTAATTTTTTAATGATATATTATTATTGGATTGCATTGAAACAAGCATACATCAATTTAATAGGATTTAAAAATTTTAATGATTGTTTATTTACCATGACATTTGCTCTCACCTTTTTTAGAAAAAAAAATATTTTTTCCATGGTTTGTTTGTGTGTTTTTATTCTTCTCGAAATTCATTTTCCGAAACCACGCTGGCTCCACCTAAAATCAAGGGAGGGATGCCGAACGAAACTCATTGCCCCTCCCAATATTTTCTGATGTATGTATGTATGAATTGTGATATGTCGTGTTTATATATCCGATTTGGACGTACGTGAGATGTAGTGTGAAAAATCGACATTAAGGTGTTTTCTTCATCCGACCACTGAGCCAAAAGGAAAAGTGCTCATTTGAAACGGGATATTGATACCGCATTAACACATTGAATGTCTCAGCCATTTTCAGCAATCTGGCCTGAAATTTTTATAATTATATTTTTTGTCCGTTTTTCGATACATTTTCTGTTCATGCAAGCCTGTGTTTATTTTTTCCCAGAAGCCATCTATCGATATTGGCACTGATACACTACGAGTTTATTCGTAGCTGCTCGAAAATGTCAAGTAAACGCAGTAGAGATAATTCGTAGTTGGCGTCCTAGAAAAGAACGCAGTCTACGAGTTATCTCGCAGTTGGCAGTCAGCGTATTAAATTACAAAGTTAGCGACGGATTGCTATGTTTTGATTCTGAGTTAAGTAGTACGTATGTAATATAATTTTTTTTTTTCAAAAAAAAAATATTACTTTAAAAATTTAATTTTTTCATGGGTCAGTTATTTATATTGAAACTTATTTCAGTGAGAAGAAAAAGCCATATTACACTAATTTCTAATTGATTAATAAATAATATTTAATGAGCTAATTCGAACATTTTTTGAAACATGGTATCTTAAAATCTGATTTTTACAGACACACGATTCTAGTTGGAAATGATGCCTGATATCAGTCTTCATGTGGTCTGCCACAATCAAATTACAGAAATCTATATTTTTAAAACCATTTTTTTTTTTTTTCTTCTTCATCAGCGATGGGTGAGAAAAGCGAGATTTTTCCTGTCGTTTTAACTTTTAAGCAGCGATTTAAAATTTATTTTTATAGTATAATCTTGATGGAGGCACAAAACATCCCCTATTTCATACAGATTACTTTGATATATCAATAATTGTATCTGGTTCATTTTTTGTTGAATTACGATTGTTTAAATGAAGCAACCTAGTGGAGGAATATCATTCCTCATAAAATGAGTTCAAAGCAAACCAAAACTGGAAATTTTTAATTAAAGTATCTCGAGAAAAACCCTTTAAAACGCGAAATATATTCCGAATATTGACATCTTGGTATCGTTTGAAAGCTTAAAGGATCCTAGAACATTTTGAAGCAGTTAAAAAATATTCCATATTTTGAGCAGTTTTCGAAGTTTCAAGTGTGTATGTCTATCTTAAAGAAAAGTTGTATTAAATTCATCTTTTAAGTTTGTCAATAAAAAATAAAGGGAAAGACATCTAAAAACTTAGAATAAGTGGATAAAGGATTCCGTACGGGCCTATTTTTCTAAACACATTGCAGGCGGGGGATCTTGATGAAAGTATGCTAGGTAATGCGGATCAAATCATAGTACTACGACTCCCGCCTTTCATGTGTTAAGGCAGAGGTGTCCAAACTTTTCGCGGCACGGGCCGGATCGAAATTAGATCCATGTTATACGGGCCACATGTATTTACAAATTGAAAAATATCAGTATGAGTAAAGTAGCATTAAATACTATTAATTAATACTATTTTATTGTAACTTGAAAATACAAAATACTAAATAAACAAATACGAGGTACGCTACTGTGCGAGTGCAATAATTCCATGAAAACGTTATCTAAATCAAAACGATATTTGTTTATTTATACTTAAGTGCTTCTTTAAGTGAACTACTCAAAATTGCTGATGCTTTATTTACAACAAAACAATAAGACTCTGCTTATCGTCAAAATTCACATGCGTATAAAATTTCTTTTATGTTTGAGTTACCGAAATATATTTTTTTATTTAGTCTTATAACTTAACAGCGCGATAGACATTTGTGTTTGGTCAAGTACAACAATTCCGTTTTATGGGTCACGTAGTTTTTCGATATATCTTTATGAAAATGAAAAGGTTTGGGCGAAAACATCATTATGTTTTAAAACCCTCCGCGGGCCGGATAAAATCACTTGGCGGGCCGGGTTTGGCCCGCGGGCCGTAGTTTGGACACCTCTGTGTTAAGGTATAAGAGTGTACTTATACCTTAAGACAAGGCTGATGAAGTCAAGCAGTTTTTCTTTTGATTGAACGGAGAATTACCGAGTGCTGTCATTTTCCGCAGTCTCCTGGTACAAGTTGAAGGTAATAACTTTCGAAAGAGAAAAGAACTCTTACTATCGGGAGTAGTTTTGAGCGGAAATAAGTTATGTTCGTTAAATGAAGTAAAAACAAATTTGTCTTATGTGCTTGAATTTAGTGCGTAAATATATGAAAGTTATTCATTTAAATGGAATTAGCCGTAATGTCTTTTAAAGTATTCCGTAAAATGCACTTACAAATATCTTTTTTTTTATTAAACGCTTGCATCCTGTGATATATATCGAGCACCCCGTGATAGCTGTAAATTTTAAGCACACATAATTACCTTTTCATTATGATGGATGTTATTTCCATCTCTTCCTCCAGCACACAAACCATTTCCTTTTTCTTGTTATAGTTTTAGCTAAAAATTTATTATCTTGAAAGCCAAATAAGCGCAAAAATTCCGAGTGTAAATAAACGTACTTCTTACAGCGTTCGAGAAAACGCGACCAGATAAAGATAAAACAAGCCAACCAAACTAAATACCGCCATTGGCTGTAAATCTCGGGAATGTGTTTTTTGCATACCCAGAGGACGCTGTGGATGTTTACCAGAGTCGCTGTTTTCTCTGCCGCATTAATGGCTTATAAATATGGCGAGTCTCGTATTTGATTCCTTATTTATTAAACTCGCATAAAAAGGGGACGTGCTCGTAGGTGGAAAAGTAAAAAATTCATAACACTCCTCGTAAAACAGGGACGTGCCGATTCGGGGCCTCTTCGATTCATGAACGGTCAGTTCGGAAAATGGCGGAACGTGATATGGTCTGCATAGAAGTGGATGGACGAAAAAAATGATTGGTTGATTGAAAAAGATTAACGAATTAGATTTTTAAGGGATGGTATGGATATCCAAGAGGGCAGTGTAAAGAATGTGCTGTAATAGCAAAGAAACAATAAGAATCGAATTTCGAAAACAAAAAAATCCGTTAATTAATTGTTTTGAACAACAATTGAAGGGTTTGCTACAAAAAGGATGTAGCTCCAATTAGGGGAGAGTTACTATCGTATTGTAAAATAAAAACTTGCTTGGTGCCAGAGAGATATGGCTCCAATCGTTAGTTCACGCTTTAACTCAAGCGATGAAGCTGTTTGTCTCATTAGTTTGTTGCAATATAGAGGTACCTATTTCTGCTACCACCGGTTTTCTGCGAACTTGAATAAATGGAGCTCTTTTTTTTTAAAAAAAAAAAAAGAAGAAAACCCTTCAATTATTATGAAATGGGGGGGGGGATTAGAATTCACAGTTTTTTCGGAACTGCATTTATTGAATGAAATAAAATATTATTTACGTCATTAAATACTTTGTAAGTAAAGCTAAAAACATAATTTCGTGATGAACCAGAGAAAATTTATGAAGCAATTATTTGAGAAATATATATATAAATCTGTAGCGCATAAACGACTTTAAATGCTGAACGATTCTATCTTCTGTACTTATATTTTTAAAAAGTCATGTTTAGTTTCAGCGAAAGAAAAAGTTCTTGTGTTAATTGAAATTCATTCATTTGAAACTCAAATTAACCGAAAATTAGAAAAATGCACAATACATTGAACAAAATTGTGTAATATTTAATAGTAGTGCAAGTTATTTGATTTTCAAACTTTGATTAAAAATATTTTTCTGAAAAAAGTATTAGCATATCTAATTATATAAAGTATTTATTTAACTGAAAATGTTAGAGAATTTTTTTTTCTAGATGTACCAGATAATTATCAAATGTGTCTAATCTATAATAATAATAAACATGAATGTTACATGTCTATGTTTGTTGGCCTTTCAGACCACATTATTTAAGGTATCCGACTACGTTCGAAGAAAAGTTTTTGAAAAATTGAACTTTTTAAACAATTATTTAAAACTCCGGATTTTAGATGTATCTTCAAATATAATTCAAAATGCTATAGATACCAAAAAAAAAAAAAAAAAAAAACCCTTCAAATTATAATAATGCATTTTGAGAGATAGGAAAATGTGTAGTAAATGTTAAGGAAATTTAACCGAAACGGTTAACATTACACAAAATTTGAATGCAGCCACCCTATTTTTTCTGCGTACACAAGTTATAGAATATAATCGTTAATAAAATGAACCAAAATCTAAGAAAAAGTTTTAGAGGCATAGAAGTGATGGGTAAAACTATATGTATATATGAACTTTTCTTTCCCCATAAACTCACTACATAATTTTTCAAAAAAGCACCTATAAATGAGAAAGTGTTTCACCAACAATAAAACTTTTGGTTCATTTCATTATCCATATCATTTCAAAAGCACGCTGAAATGTTTATGTAAATACCTCTATTAGTGTTTGAAATATCATTTTTACAGTGGAGAATCTTTATGAAAATTAAAATTTTGTGAAAATTGAAGACGAATTTTAGCAGAAAAATATGTGATCCTGAATGATAGGTCAGGCCTTCCTTTTTTTTAGAAAAGATGAACTGTTTTTGCAAAAGGAAAGTCTGAACTACAAGAAATAGAAATTAAAAAAAAAAATTGCCTATATGGTGGATAAGCAGTGTTTTTAACGTAGTTGGTTACCTTAACCTGCGATTACCAAACTTGAAACATACACTATTTGTATTCATGTAACGCATAGTATAATACGGGAACTAGTCGAGTAGTTTGAACTTCTTTAGCGTAAAAACTATTTCATGTATAAATTTCACTTCATATTCATTCATATATATTTCGTTTCTTTGCAGGTGTGCCACTCATGAGAGAGATTTCCAATGGGAAAGAATAGGAAGGTCAAGCAGGTGGTGAATCAGACTAATGTTGAATCCGAAGACCATGCCACTACTGATCCGAGCGCTCCTGTCGAGTTTCTGACTTCTGACGACTTTCAAGTCGTGCACAAGAAAAGACACCACTCAAAGAAATCTCCAGACGATCACGAAGAGAGAGAGTTTGTGCCCAGATCGAGGACCAGTTCCAGTCGTTTCGCCGATGCGGAAGATGCCATCGGTTGCCATTCAGGATTTTGGGGTGTAAGATCGCTAGAATGTGCCCCTGAAGACAATTGTAGAACGGACGATATAGCAGAGAATTTTACATCGTGCAAAGAAAATGAAAATGGCGGTGGTGACTATTTACCTGAGGTTTGTAATGGTTTACAGCAATTATGCATGAATGGTGATGGAGCAGTAGAAAATGGAATCAAAACCCACGACGAGAACTCTGAAAGTGTTTTCAATTTTGAGCGGCCTCATCCAGAAGGTAGTTTTGAAAATGTAGGAATAGAAACGAATGGCTGTGACTTAAATCTAAACGTAGTGTCAAAAGAAAATGGAATTTCAGAAGCAGTCAAATATGAAGAAAAAGATATATCTTTATCACTGCAAAATGATGGGATTGCCAGTGTCGATGCGAATGCACCAAAAAATTCTTCACTTGGAGACGAAGATATAAATGCATCTAAAATTTCCAGAGCAGAGTGCCATGCTGAGAGAAATAGCATTAAAAAGAAAAAGGACAAAAAAGTCCGCGATAAGCAGAAGAGTGAGAGTTCTTCGACGTCCCAAAAGACTGGAAAAGTACTGACGAACAGTTCATCTTCCGATTTTTCTGAAGTTCATGCAGTTAGTAATGATGAAGAACACGAGTTGAAGGAGAAAGACAGTGAAAAGAAGGACAGAAAACGTCCGAGTAAAAAGCAACTCGCAGCTATTCATGATGCCTTGATGAAGGCCAAAGAAGAGGAGGAAAGGCGTAAGCAGGAAGATGAACTTCAGCGCAAACTTGCCGAAGAGGCCGAAAAGCAGGCCCTGGAACGGCAGAGATTAGAGGAAGAAAAGAAGGAGAAAAAGAAATTGAAGGAGAAACAGAAGCGTGAAAGGCTCAAAGCGGAAGGGCGGCTCTTATCAAAATCTCAGAAACAATCCAGAGCTCGTCTGGCAGCTACTCTCGAGGCCTTTCGACAACAAGGTGTTGATGTGCCTCAATTAGGCCAAAAGAGGCCGGGAGGTTTGTCGATGGACAAAGCAAATCGGAAGAGATTAGATTCGAGCAAGTCTGATTCAGGTATTGTGAATAAATCGGAAAGACATAAATCAGAATCTCTCTCTTCTCAAGAATCTGGCAAGGAGAGTCTTTCAGATTTACCTAGTAGCTTTGATTCAAAGGAATCCTGGGATATCAACGATTTTCGGGCTGCCGAAGGTATGACCACTGAATCCGATGCCGGTCACTTCAGCTGTTCCGAAGAATCCGATGCTATAGATGAAGATCATCATGCAGCTATGCACGCTTTGCTTAAGTCGAAACATATATCTGCTACCGGATTCAAAGATTTTGACAAATCGAATCTTATGAAGCCTAAAAGCGATACAAACATCTCCACTTCTGAAGAAAATGAGAACTTAGTAAAGTTGAGATCGCCAGTAATTTGCGTGTTAGGGCATGTTGACACTGGTAAAACTAAAATTCTGGATTTCATTCGTAAAACTCATGTTCAGGATTCTGAAGCTGGAGGAATCACGCAGCAGATTGGGGCAACCATGATACCTCAAGACGCTTTGAAAGAAAAATGTAAAATGGTGAAAAAGTTTGCATCTTTTCCATTGAAAGTGCCTGGTTTGCTTGTGATAGACACTCCTGGTCATGAATCCTTTCGTAATTTACGTTCTAGAGGAACGTCTGTCTGTGATATGGCGATTTTAGTGGTAGATATCATGCATGGCTTGGAACCTCAAACCTTAGAATCTATTAACCTTCTGAAGAATAGCAAAATTCCTTTTGTGGTTGCATTAAATAAAATCGATAGAATTTATGGGTGGAAAAGCGGCAAAGATGAGGACATTGAAGATGTAATCAGTAAACAAAATGTAACTACTCTACTGGAGTTCAAGAAACGCTGCCAAGATATTGTACTTCAGTTTGCCCACCAGTGTTTGAATGCTGCCTTATACTATAAGAATCCAGAACCTCGAACATTTGTTTCAATGATCCCGACTTCTGCCATTACCGGAGATGGCATGGGGAACCTTTTGAGCTTGATTACCCAACTTACTCAGTCATTCATGCGCAAGCGCGTGACTTTCTCCCAGGAGTTGCAGGCAACTGTTTTGGAAGTAAAAGTCATTCCAGGGCTAGGGACCACGATTGACGTCATTCTAGTCAACGGGCATCTTCAAGAAGGCGACACGATTGTACTCGTCGGGCATGAAGGACCCATCGTCACTCAAATACGTTCTCTTTTGATGCCCCGTCCTCTCAAAGAATTGAGGGTTAAAAACCCTTACATAGAGTACAAAACTGTTGAAGGAGCTCAAGGGGTCAAACTCACAGGGAAAGATCTCGATAAAACCATTGCTGGCATGCCTCTCTTTGTCGCCAAGAATCAAAGCGAGATAGAGCATCTTAAGTCTGAAGCGACAGAATTATTGAACCAAAGCGTCAACAATATTAAGACATCAGAGCGTGGAGTGTATGTTCTTGCCTCGACTCTCGGCTCTTTGGAAGCTCTATTAGACTACCTGACTAGTGCATCCATTCCTTATGTCAGCGTCAAAGTAGGGCCTGTCGTCAAAAGGGATGTCATGAAAGCTTCCATCATGCTGGAGCATGACAAGCTGTACGCTACTATTCTCGCCTTCGACGTGAAGATCGACAAGGACGCCCAAGAACTTGCCGATTCTCTGGGAGTTAAGATATTCTCGGCCAATATTATCTACCACCTTTTCGACATGTTTGTAAAGTACAGAGAGGAATTCGACAAGAAGCGGGACGAAGCGAGGCACCAGGCTGTCTTTCCGTGCATCCTTAAAGTCTTGTCTGGTGGTGCGGGGGAACAGGACGACCCTCTTGTTTTGGACGTGCTGGTGGAAGCCGGTAGTTTAAGGCAATACACCCCACTCTGTGTTTCCACCAAGAGCAATCTCGAATTGGGCAGCGTCTCTGTGATCGAGATGGACGGAGACTACGTCGCTTGTGCCAAAGAGGGGCAGCAGGCCCGCATCACCGTCGAAGCCAAAGACGGCGATCTTCCGAAAGAGTACGGCACCCATTTCGATAGCGAAGATTACCTCATAAGCCGTGTGACTCGCCAGTCCATCGAAGTGTGCAAAGAACATTACCGCGATGAGCTGGATGAGACAGACTGGCATTTGATGAGTGAATTGAAAAAGATGCTTCATCTGCATGCATGAAACTTCAGTTCTCGAAGGAGTCGAACAGCAGAAACCTGCTTTATATAGTACTTTTCCCCCTTTGTCTTGGACAGAGCAGTGCTTCACTCCCTACAGTTTTATGTATAAAGTTACACTTTTTTTTAATGCTAATTTTGTTTCTTTTTTAATTATTGTGCCCATCAACTAAATCTGATTTATTACCCATTTTTTATGCTTTATGAATAACTACACTTTGCTGCACTAATTTGACACAAACTATTATTTTTATTAATGAGACTCGAGAAAACGATGCATTTCCGTTAGAATGAAATATTAATGAGATTTAATAAGTCTTTCTTAATTCTCATTATTAATGAGAATTATATTGGTGTCATACAAATTTCACTAACTGTTTAGTTGTATTCAACTTTCCTTTGGATTGCCAAATTTGTGTTTTAAAGTTTGTATTGCCTTCATTGTCAGATTAAGTAGTTGCAGAGTGTGGATGCATGAAATAATTTTTGAAACAAATTCTTCTTGATTTACTTCTAAATTATTAACATTAGTTGAAAGCTTTACTCTTATTATAATCATTTATTTAGGAACGTTACCAAAATTTTGTGGATCGTTTCATTTAATTCTTTTTGAAATTCCCTTTTTATTTAAATATACTGACATTTCATTAAGAAATCTGTATTGCTATTATTTATCTAATTTAAAGTCAATTGAAACTTTTAAATGGGGTTTTAATTCTCAAGAATGAGTGACAGGAGAGACCTGTTGCTGTCTAAGACAATTTTGGTATGGTTAGACTTAAGAATGCGGTATTGCCCTGTTCCCAGTTTGTGGTCATTTTACCAACCATTTTGCCTTAAACCACCTAATAATTGGGCGAATTATTCCTCAACTTCCATACCATCTTCTTAAGTCTAACCTTTTGGTACTCGAAACTAGTTTTTAAATAAAGTATGGAATGCTCTATTTTTACATGCCAAATATTAACTTTTTTATGTGAAGAGAATTTATTGTGATACAAGCTGTTTTCACATCGCAAGCCAGCTGCTTGTCTTGAATAAAATCAGTGTTCCATTGTAAATTTTTTTTTTTTCTTTTTTTGAACATATCAAGTGCTTCTATGTTCCTAATGTCTAGTGTCTCAGCTAAAAGATATTTAATATTTGGGTGTGTCATTGTTAACAAAGTGTAAAAGATTTTTTCTGTAATAACTTTCATTAAAAATTTCTGCAGTAAAAAAAAAAAAAAAAAATTAATCCGTTTCACTGCAAATTTTTTTTTCATACTTATTACTATTTGAAATCAAGTTTTATTTTTTACATGCGTGTGTTGTCATTTTTGCCAGTCGTTGTATGAGGGCGTTTAAAAATTTCAGAACTTGTTTGAGCATTGCTTAGATTTTTTTTAATGAAAATATTTTTTTAATTACATTTAGATTTACCGACATGCTTTGAGTCTTTCAAGGTTTTTACATCTCTCCTTCGGTCTGTGAACTATTTGAAAAGCTTTGTCATTCTTGTATGTCTTGTTATTTTTCTTTTTGTTAGTTTATGTATTAAAAGTTTGGACCACGTAGTTAAATATTAAATCTTTTATTATAATGATCTCGCTTTATTTGATGTTATATGTTGAATTTATGATTTTTGTTATGATATAAAACAAAATTTCTTGAAGGGAAGCTATATTTTTATAAAAATTGAATACGATTTTGAAGTAAATGAAGATTTTGTTTTGCTATTTGTTAAACACTCGACTGGCGTTAAGACTTTTCTATGTAGAATTTTTTCCATCCGTTATTCAGTTTATGAATTAAAAGTTTGTAATTTTTGGATAAACCACTAATTTAACAAAAAATATTTGCTTATCTCATTGTTCATTTCCTATCTATTTGACTTTAAATGTCACTGTAATAGAGTACAAATTAAATTCGCTTTTTATTTCATAACCCTGCTTTGAGAGCATGGTACTACCCCGTGTCATTTTAGCCAGCGCTTTTTCTCTTGTTTTATTTTTGGAAAGGTAAACTTGGCGAGCTATCGCTTTAATAGTTCGTCAATAGTGTTGTCTGAACAATACTACTGTTAAAGTTATTAGTTTTCTGCTTAATTTCTTTCCCAGTATAAGGAAATGCCTTGTATTTGTAAGAGCTCTATTATTTTTAAAGGAATGTCGCAATCCTCTATTTCCATTTCGTCTGTTTAATTTGCCGGTGCAAAGGGGATCTGCCAATCGTAATGTTTGTTGTAATCTTAGCATCATATTTTTTTGTCTCATTTACATGCTTTTTTTGTGTGTGCTGAGTGAAATATTGCATTTTATGTTCTGGTAAAAGTTGTGACATTGTGAATTAACCATATTTTTTAGAATTTTGAAAAGTGAATAAAATATTTAAAAAATGTTTGAACCGTTTTATTTCTGCTTTCGTTATTTCTCTTACTTTTATAGAAACTTGTTTCAGAATTGCAAAGATTTAATTTCCACACATTTTTGGAACCTGCTGAAGTTTTAAAATTTTAATATTTGCTTGTTCTGGATGACAGTACACTGATTTAATACTTATAGGATTACAATGCTATAATTATTAGTTCATATATTAATTTAGTTAAACTTTCATTCCTTACGAAGGGTATCATCTAAAAGTGAGTTTGAGAGGGTTGTTTGCCAGTAAATTAAATTATTTAATATTTATTAAGGAATTTTAAACTAAAAATTGATAAGTGGAAAGAAATTTTTTAAAACTGTTGTTGAGAATATTAATAAAAGTATATTTTCAAAAATGGTTTTCTAAAAATATTACGCTAAATTATTTATGAATTCAATGATATCAAATCATGCACATGTAATAATTAATTCCAATATTATACATATTTGTAAAGGTTTAAAATTTTGGAAATAGATAGCTGGTACGAAGACATTGAAGAGACTTTAGATGCTATGACGTCGTTTTATTTCATCACAGAAAAGCATTTAGAAAAGCACACGGAGAGAATATATAATGGTCGCTCAAATATTCGATTTCGAAATTTTGAGGAATTTTAACTCCTTTAGTTTTCTCTAAAAAATGAGATTTGTTTTTCGCTTACTTGGTTTTATCTATTAACACCACGATTTAAAAATTAGAAGCAGATGTTAATTAGAAAACGATATGTTCTCTTTACACCTGGATTGAATATTTTGGACATAATCCGTTTGTGGGTGGTCTGTCCACTGAATCAAAATACTTCAAAGGCAAATTTAGCTTAGCAGACCAGAATCCGCACGTTGCTTTAAAGTTTGGACTAGATATATTGAAGACTTTATTTGTACACATGTAGCAAATCAATTAAATGAAACGCTTGTACACCGTAACTGAGTCTTGTCACCACCACAACTGAAACAAGGCTGCAGATTCTTTAGCCGAACAGGCCGTCCTTGGAAGTATGTCCGTTCCATATCCAGCTCATGTTTAACTTTGAAGTTGTTAAAATCCTTTTTACATAATTTTTTCGGAATTTTTTTTCATCAAATACCTGTGATAGTTTCGTAAATAGTTGTTTTTAAAATAATTTTATAATTTTAACCATATGATTGGCGCAGTATGGCCAAATATGGCTCTTGCGTCAAAAAATCAGACAAAACCAAACCAGCCATCCATATCCAGCTCCTAGAAGCCACCTTAAGAGTATTCTAAATAAATTGAGCCTACAGCGATATCAAGAATGGGACAATGACTCAACTGGCAGAAACATCTATCAAGTTATCTTTAACCCATCGTCTTGGAACAAGCTTGACATTGTCTTTACAATTGGCCATGGCTCTTTCCCTTCGTATTTCAAGCGATTCAGTATCGAAGGATGACATCAATGTGACCTTGGTGAAATAGACGATCCCCTTCACCATGTCCCTAGCTGCCCTCTCACCACATCTTTTCATCTCCAAAAAATCCACCCACGACTTAGAAAGTGTGGATCAACGTAATGGGGAACAAGATGACCGAGTTCAAAATTAGAAATTGACCTCCCCAGACCTCAGCCCTGTTTAAATTTTCGTCTTGCATCTCAACCAAGCTCTTCTCCAGGATATATTAACTTCGATAGATTTCATATAGCCATACTACCAACCTAACACCTCCACCATCATCATAATATTGTATGTAGTGATTCGAAGTGAACAGTGGACTGTACTTTTTTTGCTTAATTTCTTTATTTACGATTGTATACACACTCTTTTTAGATGTGAGTAGCTCATAAAATACATGACTGACTGCGGTATTGCATTGCGGTGCGCTTTGTTGAGTCTTATAACTGAAACTTGTTTACAGCTTCTGCAGGTGGCTGGGGCCAATGCGGGTGAACATTCTAATGAACACCTGAAAGTCTCGACCGGAAGGGAGGGTAAATGGGGTTACCGTCATTTTAAGAACGTCAAGTTTGGAGTTAAGCTGCATTCGCGTGAACAGTATGCGAAAAAATATCTTGATAAATATTTCCACTTATATCCTTTCAATTGACAGGGAATCCTAGAGATTCCAAGTTATTCTGTGGCGAAAGAAAGAAAATCTTGTCATCACTATTCTACATTTTTTATCAATCAAACTGGTCAATAGAAGAGGCCCAAAATATAGATTTGGATTCTTTTTTCCTCACTCTACCCCAAGCAAAAAGCGAGATATGCGTATAAAAATATTGAGGGAAAGAATATTGCTGATGGGTTGTTTCGACTCTAGCTCTTCTGCTATTTTAAAATTGTTGAATACTAAGTGGACTGTATGCAATACTTTTTCTATAAAGTTTCAACGAGTGCTAGTTCGTTTTTTGAATGATGAAGCTAATTTGCAATCAATAATATTTGATAAATAGTTCCATACTATTCATTACTGAACGCTCATCATAGAAGGCCAGTCACCCAACAAGATAAGAATAACAAACTATGAGAGTCTATAGAGGAATGGTTGCCACAAATGACGTTCTATCCTCTAACATGTCTATAATAGCAATATATAAATAGTCGCACTATAACAGCAAAAGCATAACATGAAATTAACATACCTTCAAATACATTAAGTTGGTGGAAATGGGTAACCAAGTTTGTTGAAACAATAGAATTTAAAGGACTTAACACCCGTCTCCCAATTGCCACCAAAATGAGGTTCTCTGGGGGAGATAAATTTTCAAATTACATCTTCAGATGAACAATAATCAGTGATCTTATCCTTTAATTTTA
Organism: Argiope trifasciata; assembly: GCA_026543055.1. Taxonomy (NCBI): domain Eukaryota; kingdom Metazoa; phylum Arthropoda; class Arachnida; order Araneae; family Araneidae; genus Argiope; species Argiope trifasciata. The sequence goes on along the minus strand of JAPMOQ010045701.1, from coordinate 27,950 downwards.
CAACTAAGTTATACAACTTTTTTAGCTCTAAATTAGCACCCACTATATTTGTGGCATTATCGCTAATCAAAACACTACTTTTTCTACGACGAATGAAGAACCTTTTTGGAACCACCTATTAGCGCTTCTGAAGTTAAGTCATCAACTATTTCTAAATGGACAGCTTTATTGGTAACCAAGCTTGTACAAACCATTTGGAAAAACTGGCAGCATGATTATTTAAATCACCTTCAACAGAGATACAAATGGAACTTCAAAGTACATCTCGTTGAGTGGCTGACCTTTCTATGGTGAGCGTTCAGTCAAAAATGTTTTCTGTTATTTGATTTGTGGCAAAAGAAAGAAAATCTTGTCTTCACTACTGTCGATTTTTGGATCCAACTGGTCAATTGAAGAGGCCCAAAATAAAGGCTCGGATTCTTTTTTTCCAACCATAGCCCAAGCAAAAGGCGCGATATGTATATAAAGAAGGAGAGGATATTGTTGATGGGTTGTTTTAACTCTATAATCATTTGATATCTTAAAATGTTTTCAGGCAATCCTTGAGACTCCATGCTTGGAGATATTGTGTGGCGAAAGAGTGAAGATCTTGTCACCACTGCTGTCCATTTTTGGCTTAAACTGGTTAATAGAAGAAACCCAAAATAAAGGCACAGATTCTGTTTTTCCCCACTATACCCCAAGCAAAACGCGAGAAATGTATATAAAAAGAGAGGGGGTTCTTTTAGCTTTAGCTGTTTTGATATTTTAAAATGCTTTCAGTTACCTGGCCGAGCCCCTCATCCCTCTGCCTAATCCGTCTCCAGCTTCTTGCTCGTCGTCTAATGCGATTACGCCACTGTCTCCGGCGCTATTAATCTGCGGGGCTAAACGCCGGCCGACGGAGCATTTATTATGGAACCATTAAAATCGATGCACCCATTAGCATGTTCTGCGGCCGCAACAAGAGACGGCGGAACGCAGGACTGCATTTGCATAATTGAATCGAATCCGCATGTTTGGGCTCTCCATTTCCCTGCCTTTTACCAGAATGCTGAAAAGTCAACTGCATTAACACATGTAACTTCATCACTTTCCCCCTACTTAACTATTAAGTGCCTCGCGTTTGATTATGCGGCTTTGATTACCAATTCTTTCGGCGCGATGTTACCTTCTTCCGCGCTTTTATGCCGAGATTCGAATTAAATGTATTCATTAGAATATCGCTCTCTGAAAGCAAACAGTAAAAGAGATCGGCGCCGGAGAGATACGTTAGAGTTTCACGGGGAATCGAAATGCATGAATTATCTCCGGGATAGCTTGTAATGCCTGACAAATGAGGGCATTACTTACCTTCCTGCAGCTGATGTTTTAAACTCCCTCGTTCACCAAGTACAATGGAGAGGGAAAACGTTTTAAATGTCGGAAGATTTTGCATCATTCCTTCAAAGGGCCGGAATTCGAAAAACGTAATTTCAAAATGTTATCTAGCATCATTTATTCCATGAATGTGAAACTTTGTGCACTCGTATATTTAATGAAATAGATTATTTTTATATTTTCAAAACGATTAATAATCTATACTTATAATAAAGCTCAATGTGTGTGTTGGCGTTGTACAAGCCAGACCGTTGGACCTACAGCTACCAAATTTGGCACATGTTTGCTTTCGGGGTCAAAAATATGCACCTCCGAGCAATTTTTTCGAATTTTTAATTAGAATTTGAATTAATTAAAAATTAAACGCAATTTCATTTTTCCGACATAACTTCCGAAACTATTGTCACACAAACAAGATTTCTACATCAAATCTATGCTTAAAATAAAGCTCAATGTGTGTGTGTTGGCGTTCAACAGGCCATATATGTATATATATATGGGCCTACAGCTACCAAATTTGGTAGCTGTAGGCCCATTGGTGGAAATGTGCACCACGGAGTGTTTTTTTTTTTTTTTCGAATTTCTAATTAGAATTTGAATTAAAAATTCAACGAAATTTTTCTGTTTTTCTGTTATAACTTCCGAAAATATCGCACAAAGGTGATTTTTACATCAAGTTAAAAATAAGAAAAATTAGCTTTCTAATGGTACCAGTAATTTAACATATAAATAAGTTTCTATTTTTAACGAATTTAAAAAAAAAATATTTTAACTACATTTTTTAACAGTATATTTCGGAAAAAACAATAACATTTAATCTGCACGCTCGCGTTACGAGTGAAAGGGGAAACAATTATCTTTCATCAATATGTTGCCATCAGATTGACAAAAACTCAAATTAAAAATTAAATAATTATTGCAATTTAATCGTATAAGAAAGTTATTTTCAGCACGTGTCAGCATGGAATGAAATAAATATGAAATATGTTTTTTCTAAAAAGAAATTCTAAAGGATGTTTTTTTTTTTTAACTTTCAAAATATTATTATTTGAATGAATCAACTTTATTTGAGGCAAACATTGTTGAATATATATATTTTTTCAATTCAATAGCTAATTTGTAAAACTATAACAATAGAAATGGATTTATAAAAAGGGTCTAAATGCAGTAAATAACTATATAGCATGTAACATAAGTCTATAAATGCTTTAAAAAATAAAGAATGTCTAGCTTTTAAATAAAAAGAGAAAAATTTCAATCAACCCGGTCTCTAAAACTGACTGATTTATGAATGTTTGAAGATCACTATTCAATAAAAACAGGGAGTCTGAGAAGTTTTTGTGGAATATTCCTTGAGATATTTTATAAACTATGAAAAATATTCTGTAGTACACGCAAGACTCAAATGCTGGTGAATTCCGTTTTCAATATTGGCATTTGAAAAGGTGAAAAGTTTCAGTAAAAAATGTTTTTTATATTAATTGCATCTTAATCATCTGCAGCTGCAGATAGTTAGAGAGACATATAATAGTACATTACGGGCTTAAGGCTTTTATAAATGCATGAATGAATTATCTGACTATCGAAATTCAAACCTTAAGAATATTTTGATGAAGTATCTATGAAAAGACAAGTTACATAAAGTATTTAATTGACATTGATGAATTACATAAAGTATTTAATTGACAATGACAAATCACGCAAAGTATTTAATTGACAATGGCGTTACATAAAATAGTTAACTGATAATTTTAAACAGTATGATTGGTGAACCAACTGATTGCCAAAGGCGACTAGTACTTATAATGAAGCTAAATGTGTGAGTGTTGGCGCTCTACATTCCAGATCATTGTTCCCTACAGCTACCAAATTTGGCACATGTATGCCTTGGACACTGAGAATGTGCACCTCGGATTGATTTTTTCGAATTTTTTTTATTAGAATTTGAATTAAAAATGAGCGAAATCTTGGTGTTTTTCTGCTATAACTTTCGATAATATTATCGCACAAAGCTGATTTTTACATCTAAAGAAAAAAAAAGGGTTTTCTAATGGTACCAGTATTAGTACTTAAATTTCTATTTTTAACGAATTTTTAAAGAAATATTTTAACCATACTTTTCAGCAATATATTTCGCACAAAACATTAAAATTTTACAACAAAAGGGAAATGGTAAACGACAAATGAGAAAAAATAGCTTTTACGGGCCATATAGCTTTTGTCGCCATCATATTGATGGAAGTTCAAATCAAAAAATAAATAAACTAGAACTGCAAATTAAATCGAAAAAAAGGTAACTTTCAACACGGGATTGGAAGAAATTTAATACATATTAAATGTCATGTTTTCTAAAATAAATAAATGCAAGGCAAAGGTTTCTATGATCGTTTGCAATATCTATCATTTATTCAATAAATAGGTTTTTTGTTAACGGTAAACATGATTGAATTTATACAGGATACGAATTCGATACAGGCATCGAATTCGAGTCCAATGGTTAGTTAGTGAATGATTAGTTATTGGCATACATATTGTTTAGTACTGTTAACTTGGCCTAAGTGAAGTAAATAATTACATTTAATGTAGCTTGTAATCCAATAAATGAATTTATTGGAATTGTAATTTATTGGTGAATTCGAAAAATTCCTCTTTAGAGTGATAAGTATAAAATCCTTGAAATAAATATGGCCGTTGTCCTAATCATTTTGAATCCCCAATTCACGCAACACACAGGGCCCGATTTAGCCTCATTGGGGCCCGGGTCAAACACTTCTTCACTCCAGTAATGAAGGACCATGCATAGAGCCTGTCTATGGTATTTTCCGATTTGAGGGCCCTCCTCTAATGTGTGAGGTCCGGGGCAACTGCCCCACATGCAGTTGCCTTAATCAGGTCCTGGAAACTCTGCTAAAAAGGACTTAACAACATTAAAATCAGGATTATAATAAAAGATTCAGATACTTCAAAAATATATGATTAAAAACATCTACTAAAATTTCATCAACAGATGCAACATCAAAAGTCAGGATAAAAATAGTGATCAATAATTTAATAAAGATAATTTATAGCTTTCTATACTTGATTAGCTGTTTCAATAAAATATAGCAAATCTGAGAGACATGACAAAAAGATCGACTGCTAAAATTTATTTATCTATTTTCGTATGACTTCCATAAGGATAAATACATTCTTGAAAAGTGCTGAACTCCTGAGGGCAATAGAATGGTCTGCTTCTATTTATATCTGCGAAGAATCACACTCTGACGGCATTTCTAGAAAATCTGACGGATTTCTTCCCTGAGATATTTTGAAATATGCGCTTCTAAGAACTGTCTTTGTTGCTTTTATATTTACCAGGCCAGTCTCATTTTGTAAAGATTTGATTTGGTTTTTTCCTTTAATTATAGGAAGGATACAAAGATTTTATATTTGTATTCTTCTTTTTTATGTTCGCAATCTCTAATGCTGCGAGAACCTATTCAAATGATCCATTTGGCTTTGAATTTATATCTTTGAGTTGTGTTGTAACGAAATTATAACGCTGGCGACTTCAAACAAAATGTTTTACTCATGCGATCTTTAAAAGTACAGTATTAACGTCACTTAAAAAAATATTGTTAGACATTCGTCAGATCCATGCAGAAGATATTTGGATCCGAACCTTTCGATTCAGTCCTTGTGTTTTTTTTCCACTTCCAACCCATCATCTCGAGAAACTACCTTTAAACATGATTCGAACCCGACCTTTCAAAGTTAGGTTATTTGTTTTTGGCAGTGTTTGCTATCCAAATTTGGTGAACTCGTATCGTATAAATACGCGTAGGCAAGAGATGTTTAAAAGAGTAGTGAAGAGATATCAGACTGTGTAGTCGATCTGCTGTACCGCCAATTTAAGATAATTTGCCAAGTTTTTATATTGAAGCATTGGGGTTCGAATTTGTTTCAAAGGTTGTTCTTCAAAGTTTGGCGAAGTTCACTGCATTTAAAATACAACCTATTATTTTTTGTTGCTCCCAGAACGATCTAATGAACTTCGATAAATGAGTTTTTTATTGATACTGCTGTCCTCATTGTGCTTCCTCGACAATCAATTCTTCTGCCAAGCTTAGCTGATCAATGTAACCTGGATGTTAGCAGTAAAAACTGAAAAATAACCAAAGTTTTACTCTTCCAATAATTGAAATTTTTCTGTCAACTCGAAAACATTTATTCAGTTTGTTTATTATTTGTTTACAGATAATATAGGAAGATTTTTAACTATTATTTTTATTAGTTTCTTGCAGAGTTTGAAAAGATATTATATATATATTGGTGCGGGTGCTCCCTTGGTTATTGAGTTACTTTTCTGTCATCCTCAATTGTCCCCCCCCCCACCTAATTTTTTGAAATTCTACATCTGTAATATTTTCAGGGCGGTATTTAAAACTGATTTTTTGAAGTCTGCGATTTTATTTAGCATGATTGGTCCCGTTTTCTTCAAATATAAAATGATTATTTATTTGAATGGAAGTTTTTAAAGTTGATCGATAAATCCAAAATCAGGTTTTGAGGATTTGATTGTCATAGTAAGCATCAGAAAATTTTAGAAATTTCATGATTTTACAATTTAATAAAATATCGGCAACATTTTTTTTCGTTACATGTATGAAAGATATTAAATAAAAATAATTGTTTAGCTTCTTTTTGCTTACTCAACTACTATACAAAGTTTTTTTTGTTCTAATCAAAAAGAGTTTTAAAAAATTTTATTATACCTCTAACAACATTTATTTTTTGTGGTGCATAAATTATAACTTATTTTTTTAAGGGGAAGCAATGGATTTAATACTGAATTTTGAAATTTATCGATTGGAGAAACTAAAATGTTTCTTCCACAAAAGTTTCCAGGCATTTTTTTTCGTAGCAAAACTCATAATTCTTCTTATAATTTATATCCGTTACGTTTTATTTTCATTCCTTCAGTGAGAAAAATCGAATGGCCGGTCGTAACTCAACTTTTAGAAGGCAAACTTCACAACGCAAAAAAAGAGAAACAGTTTGATATATGATGGAATTATCACAGGTGTTTGTAATGTATTGGAGAGTAAAACTTGTCGAGAGTTTTCTCTCGTTTTGTTGTTTCTGATGATAAAGCAACAGTAATTGATAATAAATGCTCCTTTTGCAGGCGACGGTAACGCAGAAATTAAACTTTGATTTTTTTTAAAAATAACTTTGGATGGAAAAATAAATAAGTCTTCAGGTTAGAAAATAAAATATAAAGGTCAAAAGAAAAATTAATATTAGATGAAATTTAGTGAGTTACACTCGTAGCATATCAGAAAATACTGTTGGGCAAAGCAAACTACAAAAAGCCTCCTTCCTTCGATTTTTCTGTATTATAACACACTAGCTATTACTCGCGACTCTGTTCCCGTATAAATTTTGATGTATATGTACGAAAAACTATCAAATAATGACAAATAAAAAAATAAATAAAACCTAACCTAAAAACGATACATATAAAAGTATAAGCATACACGAAAAATATGTAATACAGTTCAATTACAAAAACACACAACTCCCGTAAAAACAATTTATTTCCATTGTACAGGGTGCGCCAGAGCAACCTACTTATTTGAAAAAAATTCCCGTGTGGTGAGTTGGGTGGGTAGAGGAGTGATAAGTAGTGCTACTGGTGGAGTAAGTCCCTAAGTTTATTTCTTTACTGTAGTCAGTTGCCATCATGCTCTGGTCTAAAGAACAGCGGGTCTTCGCCTTCGAGAGCTTCTTTTCTAACGGTTGCTCACTCGCTGCTACGCAACGTGTCTTCCGCACTCGCTTTGAAATTCCTCCTCGCAGACCCGTTCCTGGCCCTAATTCGATTCTGTCGAGGGTTATCTCATTTTGGAAGTGTCGCCAAATCCATAAATGGACATCAACGGACCTCCAGAGCTCCGGAAAATGTCGAAAGGCAGTCAATTCTGTGTTCGTCTCGCAAACACGCAGCTGTTCTGAGAATTTCTGACACCATTCTTCGACGAATTCTCCATCAAGACCTTCCATTCCATCCCTATAAATTGGCTGCTGTGCAAGAGTTAACTGAACACGATTTTGTTGCCCACCAAACTGCATGTGAACAACTTGCCTAAAGACGCGCTCGTTTTTTTCAACAACGAGGCTCACTTTGAAATCCCTGGCTTATGTCGATCGACCGCGGACAACAGCTCACCTCAAGAACAACATTCGCGACGCCATTGTCAACATACCGACTGATATGCTGCGAAGAGTGGACACGGACTTCAAAAATCGACTTAATCAATGTATGCACAATGTGGGGTTAACATTTAACCGATGTCATTTTCAAATTTGTATGAAAAAAAATGGGATATTATATTCAGAAATAAAAAAAGAATTAAAACAATAACTGAAGTACTTTTGTTTTTAACGATCTTACAAATAAGTAAAATTTTCTGGCGCACCCTGTACAATGAATGTGAATCTTTAACTCTTATAATCTGACTTAAAATAGGTGAATAGAACCACTCCAAAATGTGAATACTTTAAACATTGGACATCTGACCCATACACAGTGAATATCTTATATTCTATACATTATACACGCTGAACAGAACCGCTCAAAATTTGAATACGTCATACATTGGATATCTGACCCCATACAATGAATGTGACTCATTAACTTGCTATATTCTAGATCTTATACAAGCTGAACAGAAACCGCTCCAAAATGTGAATACGTCATACATTGGACATCTGACCCCATACAATGAATGTGACTCATTAACTTGCTATATTCTAGATCTTATACAAACTGAACAGAAACCGCTCCAAAATGTGAATACATTAAACATCTGGCTCATATACAAGGCATGCGACTCTTTAACTTCTTATATTCTATACCTTATACACGCTGAACAGAACTGCTCAAAAATGTGTATACATTAAACATTGGACATATGGTCCATTCACAATGAATGTGATTCCTTAAGTTCCTATATTCTAATGGATTTATCTTTATTCTCCAATCAACTTACCACCGGTTTACTGAGAGATAAATGAAATCAAATCCTGGATTCATTCCTTGGTGTCATATTTTAATCGAAGGAAGCGGGACTGGTTTAATGCACAAACAAATCCGGGTGCCCTGCAGACGGAAGACATGCCTCGATGCGAATCGAATCTGACGGGGGATCAAAAACCGGCGGGGTTTCGAGAGGGCACCTCTTCCGCTCCGTTGCCGGGAGCGCGATTTCAGTTTTCCGAAAACAATTCAACCCGAAGCCCCCCTGTCTGTGCGCGGAACCCTCTCCACCGTGAACGGGCGGATCGCGAACCCCAGTCAATAAAATTATTCTAAATTTCTCCAAAGTGGTCATAATCCCGAAACATCTCAACTTGTCTTGAGACGCCAGCCGACCAAAATCCGGAAACATTCATTAACTCACGTTCCGGCCTCCCCAATAATGACGGATGGCGGAAAACCCAAACCCGACGGGGACGGACATGTTTGGACACGTGAGATTCATTCACGAACTGCAGACGATTCGGCTGAATTCACTCTAGATCTTTTTGTTCTATTCAATGGCTGCTCCAATGAAGCGAATTTATTACACAACTAAATTAGAATCTATCTATATATAGAGGCTCAAAAAATTGTGAGTACACCTTACCTTTACTTGATAAATTTGACTTTCAATATAAATAACATATTACCGAAAAGTGCAAATATGTTTTTATTTTCACACATAAAAAATGGCTTAATTTAGAGTAAAAATAAAGAAAAATCAACAAAAAAATTTTAAACTGAAAAGTTTCAGAAGCATTTTAAATAAACACATGCAGAATTTTGCCTCAAAAAAATTGACAGAACACCAATGAAATTTTTGCAATAATTTGCATAAAAACCAAATTTAAGTATTTAGTTTCACGCATTTTGGCTCATGATGATTTCTTAATGTCATGGTACCGATTCGACCCCTTTTAGGTAGAATCTGAAGGTATTTTATTCCATTTTTCTTGCAACACTTGTTTTAAATGGGTTTTGTTTCTAATTTTGTGTTTTTGAACCACTTTTTCGCGTACTGCCCATAAATATTCAATGGTATTGATGTCGGGGTACTGTGGCAGTGCGTGTAACTGAAGTTTACAATGAAAAAGACACCACATTTTGACGTTATGTGCATTATTTTCTGGGTCGTTGCCCTACTGGAAAATGAAATTTCCGTCCAAATTTTTAATACTTTTTTGCTGCGAATATATGGTACATCCAACTTGCTGCAGAAGCTTTTAAAATCATAAGCAAAACTGTAAATACTGAAACTGTGTGAAATGCTTTTACACAAACTAGATAAAAAAAGTCCCATTGTTACAGAGAAACTGTGAAACAGCTTGCAAATACAGAAAAAGCATTTGAAGTTTGCAAAAACTCACCAATTGAAGACCGATAACTAGTGGATGAAAGACAAACTTAATAATGAATGAAAACTCAACAGTTTTGGCAGTTACAGCCGTCGTAATTTAGGAGAAAGCTTACTACTGCTTTGGAACCAAAAAAATTACGTCCTATAATAAAATATGGTAGTGACTCCGTCATGATGTCTGGTTGCATGGCTTCATCCTGAGTAGGCAATTTAATTCTTGTCGATGGTAATATAAATTATATAGCTTACTTGGATATACTACGCAGTTATTTAACGGAAAGTGTTAAAATTTTGAGTCTGGATGGAAATTTCATTCTCCAGTAGGACGACGACATCGAACAGAATACACATAACGTCAAAATGTAGTGTACTTTTCGTTGTCAACATCACTTACACACATACTATAAATGGAATGTTATTTGTATAGGATTGTTTGCACATTTCGAGATCACTTGTGCTCAAATTCACAGATCTAATGTTCATTAACCGATTCCGAGACGACCACATGCCTTCTTAAACTGTTCATCCGATTGCGATGAAATTTGGTCTGTTTATTGTTTACACCTACGGGATGGTTATAAGGAGAGTACAGTTATCTAAGATTAAATAATTCGGATCTCAACCGCATCTCTTTACTAAGGATTCACCTCCAAATAACAAGCCGCGGAGACAGTAGATTCTGTAGAAATGCTAAACCCAAGTGAAAGGTGAATATTGTATAGCTATTGAACACAAATGTCATGCAAGTTATTCTCAGGGGTAACAACTTTATGGTAGAATATGCGAGAAAGTTTGGGATGACCAATCCTAGGTTTTTTAAATTTCAGTATCTACCAAAACTATTGTAGTACAAATAATTTTGCACCCTCTTTATTTTCAAAAAATTATCTTTTTAACTATATCGACGAGTTTATGGTATAAATATGTTTTTTGTGTTTAATTTTAAAAGAAAATGTTTTTAATCACCTTTTTTAAAGTGAAATTTGAGAATTTCAAACGAATATGAAGCGAATCACGAGATACAATAAACAGTTTCTTTCACTACCATTCTGAAAGTACACCAAGTTTTACTATTCTGAAAGAATACACAAATCTAATATAATAAAATGGATATTTGTTTGTTTGTTCGTACTTTGTGTACAGTCGAACCGTTCACCCTGTTTCGATGAAACATTGCCAAATGATGGATTAATTGCACTTAATAATATTTTTTAATATTATTTTTTTTAGCAACGCGCAGAGTAATAGCTAGTATTAAATAAAAATCGATCTCAAATATTTTATTGTGTGTTAGTACCTTTTTTTGTATTGCAAATTATCTGTAATATTTACTTCTCATAAAATCGCGAGTCTTCACTGAAGCTATTAATTCTCCTCCTTTCATATTTCCTCTCACCTCTATTTCGATGAATTAAACCCATTGTAACGCATGCGCAGAAGTGCGGGGAAGGAGGTTTACAGTCCATTGTCAAACAATACAGATTGTGAATCTTTTAACAGATTTTGAACAAAATGACGGTTCTCTATATAGGACAAAACAAAAAAGCTTGATTTGATCCACGTTTAGATTCATATTTTAGGTAGACAATATCTCCAGATGTTTGATAGAATTTTGCATTTTTGAAAAATGTCCGCTGTATGAATATTTATTACTACGCTATACTTATTTTGTACTTTGTTCTTTGTACTTCAACACTACTCTGTAAGCATTTACTGCACTTTACGTAATTTTACTACGCTGTAAATTTTGCTTATTGTGCTTCAATGTTATTGCCTTATTGCTAAATAGAACTCAAGAAGACACAGGAAGTAGAGTTAAATCAATTTATTCACTCAGCTTTGAACTCAGAATTCCGTGACTGTGAGATCCTCAGCTTGTATACAGGTAGAGAAAGTTCCAGAATACCTTTCTGGAGGCACTACGAAAAGTCCAGAGCACTTGTCTGGTCAATGAAAGAAAGGTCCACAATGTTCTGGGACACGAAATCAATGGAAAATACTTAAACAAATTTTAAGTCTACTGGGATTCGAACACATAAACACATGCCGAATAGAATTAGATTTGAATTATTGGATTTATTCAAAGTGCATTTCTGAAAATATTCAAATATTCATTTAAAAAATGATGTATTTCTAATGAGAATACGCAAGAGCTGAAAGTTTAACTTTCTGTGAGGTCAAGCTGCTCATGAAAATGAATTAGTTATTCAATTCCAGTCCACAAATATTGTCACTTAGATAGAACTCAAGAAGACACAGAAAATAGAGTTCAATTTATTAAAAAAACTATCAATTTATTTATTTATTAAAAATCCGAACTAAGAACACTGTGACTGAGAGGTCTTCAGCTTTAATCCAAGCAGGGAAAGTTTCAGAATACCTTTCTGGAGACAGTAAGAAAGGTCCAGAGCGCTCATCTGGTCAATGAAAGAAAGGTCCAGAGTACTTATCTGGTAAATTAAAGAAAAGTCCAGAATCTTCTGGAACACAAAATCAAGTTTTAAGTCTACTGGGATTCGAATACATGATCTCCTGACTATGAGCCCAGCGTCACAACCATTCAGCCGTGCAGACTCGGGAATGTATCGTTTCAATGTGACATTACGCATGATTATAGTTTAATGCGATTCAAAAATGATTAAATGATTTTTTTTTCAATCTGAGTGAAGTCTGAGACACAGATACTCCTTCAAATTTCAACTCCGAATTTTTAGGCGTAATACTTTCTTATTTTGCATATTTCGTATACAAAAAGTTTTTTAAAAAGTGGTTTTCGTAAATTAAAGTATCCGATAGACAACGTTCAAAGGAATTTTTTTTAAATGATTTTTTTTAAAAAATTATTCAAAATTAAGGTTTTTATATATATTGTCTATTATCATGCAAAATATTATAAATACAATAAAATTATTTAAAAATGCAATATATTTTGAGAAATAGGAAAATATGTAGTAAATTCGTATAAAATTTAACCAGAAAGGTTAATACTTTATACGAAATGGTGTTGCAGCAATCCTATTTTTTGCTTGCACATAAGTTAAGGAATATAATGATGAATGAAATGAACCAATAACTGTGAAAAATGTTGAGATTCAAAAAAGTGATGGGTAAAAATACACCTGTATATGCATTTTTTCCATAAATTTACAACTGAATTTTTCTAAAAACCCCATAAATGAAAAAGTGCTTGATCAACCATAAAACTTTTAGTTCCTTTCATTGGCTATATTATTTAAAACACACTCTGACATTTTTATGTAAATATCTTTATTAGTTTTTTTAGATATCATATTAACGGTGGAGAATTTTTATGAAAATAAAAATTTTGAGAAAACTCAAGAGAAAGACAAATTTAAGCTGAAAAATCTGTGACCCTGGATGATAGGTCAGGCCTTCCTTTTCCCAGAAAAGTAATTTTTTTGGAATGATGAAAGTCTGTCTGATCTACAAGAAAAATCAATTTTTAAAAAATTCGCCAATGTGATCGATAACAAGTGTTTTCAACATATTCGAATACTTTAAGCCCAAATGTAAACCCCAAATCTCTGTATGCTGATGTAAAACACATTGGTTGTGAAACTGTTTTACTATGCACAGATCTGCAAAGAAAACGAATCAAACCACCCGTGCGCAGACCGAACCCGAGTTTATTCGTGAACCAAAATGGCTGACTGGGAACCCGTTCAAACTGTTGCCATTCACTGAGTTGTAAAACTCTCCTTGGGGAATTTTTGGTAGCGAAATCGATCCCAGAGCCTCTTATTTTATCGAAGACTAATTCCGAGAACTTAATTTTAATAAAGTTTGACTCGCAGAAACTAGTTTTGGAGCTGAAATTAAGATGGCACGCACGACAACACGCTACTTGAATGTAATAATAAACGAACGGAAATTCCACTGGGCGTTCGAATGCTTGTTTTGTGCAAATCGTTCGACATCCAGTGTGCAAACGATTCGACACCGTTGTTTTGCAATTTGGATTTTAATGAATGAATTACAAATAACTTTCTACTTAATTCTAATGAATAAATGTATAAATTTAATATTACTTGGAGCTGGTTGCTAAAAATTCGAAATTAACCGTTTCGTTTATCATTGTTGGTATGATACCTTTCTAAAACAGAATGATGTGTTTAGTTTAAAGATAATTTTATTTGCATTTGAACGTTATTTACTGACATATGGAATGGAATTTTAGTCATTTTCATGGAAGAATGCTTTTGAATATCAGAAACGGAATGAATTATAGGTCAATATTGAACCTTCGGATGAAGATGTATTAGCTTCGATTTAATTTCTTATTTTTAGAAATGAAAATATGAAGTTTGTTTATGAATTTTGAATCCAAAATAATTTAGATGTTTAAAATCATTGACTACGATCTCGTGATGAAATATTAATAATAATTGAGATGAAATATTAATAATAATTGAGATGAAATATTAATAATAATTGAGATGAAATATTAATAATAATTGAGATGAAATATTAATAATAATTGAGATGAAATATTTTGCATTTGTTGATGTAACTCAAAATGAAAATATTTTCATATCTAATAATTTTGATATGCAATATTCTTTGCATTTTGATACGCAATACTTGCAAGTCGAATAATTTTTATATGCAAGATTTTTTGCATTTTGATATGCAATACTTGCAAATCGAATAATATTGATATGCAAGTTTCGATATTAATAAGTGGCTAATACATTTTAGGATGAAGAACTACTGGTCTCTTTTAATTTCTAATTTTTAGAAATGAAAATATGAAATTTGTTTTCGATCCTAAACAAATGAGATGTTTAATAGCCTTGATTGAGATCTTGAGATGAAATAGTAATAATAACTGAGATGGCATATTTTAGAATAGTTGATAATACTAAAGATGAAAATAATTACAAATCTAATAATTTTTATCAAAAAGTAAGCTTAAAATTAAAAGCGAAATTTTTACAATATTTAATTTATACTTTATTAATATAAATATGATTAAAAATTGAACTTTATTTTTTTCTCAACTTCTCTCTCATTTTAATGCTTTATTTTTAGAGCGCTTTCGTTGCATATCATTCGAATCAGATTAAAAACATTAAATTATGGATTCTGGAAATATTGAAAGCGTGTGCTGCTTCAAGAACTCAAATGGGGAAGTGCTTTTGGTGCTTCAAGAAGTGAAAGCAAACTGCTCGGCAAGTTTCGAGACACATGAAAATAAAAGAACACATCAGGTTTAATTTGAAAGTCTGTGGCGCGACAACGTGGCGGTGTTATTGGCTGGAATTGTGCCAATGTGTAGGTTGAATTCCGGCAAGGATTGAACTTGCGATGTTCGGGTTTGAAGTCCAGTTACTTATCCATTCGAAAAAAGCGATCGCTAATGTGTAGCGGCTGTTATTTGCTTATTAAGATGTCACCACAGTACTCCCATATCAGTGAGTCGGTGAAGAGACCATTTATTTTATAATGCCAAGCGTTATGGCGAGCGAAGAGAGTGATTGTAAGAAATATTATCCGAATGTACAACGATATACTAATATAAAATTTTATTGCTTCCGAATTGGTGGGGCCCGCGGTGGCCTGGTGGTAAGGTCTCGGCTTCGGAACCGGAGAGTTGCAGGTTCGAAGCCCGATTCTACTTAAGAACCACCGTATAAACGGGTCTAGTGCTCGTTAAATTCGTAGGGCCCAACCGTCCTCCTGCTGGTTTGGTATGATGTGGAGAGGGAGAGAGGTGCCAGCTCAGGTGTCATCTGACCTCGATTCAAAATGACGAGGTCCTTCCCCAAATAACCTTAGAGTTGCTTCAAAACCGAACTTTAACTAAACTAATCCCAAACAGTTCAGGCATATGTTAGCACTGGACGCAAATAGGCCGAGTTAATAAGTGATTTGTTTCCAATACTCACTTTCGAGTTCCTTGAGATTAGGTCCTTTTTGTTTATTTGTGAAAGGATGTTCCAAACCCGAAGATTGTGACAACCCAGTAATTGGACCGGAATGCGCCAATAGAAACAAAGCGCGGGCCCTGAATGGGGTGAGCGTCCACCATGAAAGCCGTCTGCTGGAATGAGAGAGAACCGATGAAAGCCCTTCCCCCCAAACTCATCCCAATCCCCTCCTGCTTGTGCCAGGCCAAGCAGAATGGAATTGGGATAAGTTTGGGTTGGTTGATTTGGTTTTTTTGTTTTGCCCAAGGGCCATTCTTATAGGCTACAATTATATATTCTTATAGGGGGGGTTAATTATATATTCTTAATTATGCCTTAGCTACTCACGCATTACTCTTGCATGATGCCTTTTTACAGGGAGGTACTTTCACACCTCTCAGTGATAGAACAGAGGAATAACAACCATGCCCAAACCGGGACTTGAATCTGGGACTCCCAGATCACGGGGAAGACTCGCTACGCCTATCGCAGGACGCCAGCGGTAATACCTTAACACGTTGACTGCCAACTCCGAGATAACTCGTAGACTGCGTTCTTCTCTAGGACTCCAACTACAAACTATCTCGTGCTGTGTTTACTTGACATTTTTGTGATTGTTGCAAACGAATTTAATCACATGATATGGGCGGAGCTAACCACGAAACCCACGTGGTATCGTAAGTATGTATATGCATGTAGAATTTTTTTTTGTTCAGTTGTGTTGTGTCTGTGTGTGCGTGTAATATGGTTTGGTTTTCATCACGGTATCTTCTTACCGAATATATCTTGTCTCGGAATATAATGTGAAATTATATTTGTACTCGTATTCATTGCTCACATGTCTTTATCTAAAATATGTACGTTGTTAAATCTTGTTAAGTCTGCTGTTAAAAATAAAGTGTTTAAAAGGACAACCAGCTCGTCATTCCATGGAATCTCGTCTATTTTAACTAGGTGATATACCATCATTTATTTTTAGTGATTATCGATTGATAGATGATTAGATGTATATCGATAGATAGCTTCTGGGAAAAGAAGAAAAAAAATCAATGCTGGCTTGCATGAACAGAAAATTTATTAAGAAACGGATAGAAAATATAATTATAAAAATGAGTTTAAATTAGTTAGTGTCATTTTAGGCCAGCTTACTGAAAATTTCCGTGGCATTCAACGTGTTAAATCCCGGATGTTTAGAGTCAATTCAAGAGTCGTGTGTGTGTGTGATATTTTGAATACGAAGAAAGGAGCAATTTATTGGAATTTTCAATCTTATGTTTTAGCTGAGACGAGAAATTACTTAAAAATAGGCCTGTTTGTCAATATTATTTTTCTTTCGGCATTTATTCCAATTGCTTTAAAAAAAAAAAAAGCAATCAATATCTTTTATTTGCATTGCAATATCCATGTTGTCATAAACTAATTAGAGTTAATTTGCCACCCGAAGAAAAATTCAACATTCATTTACAAGTTTTAGAAACACGAATAAGACTGAAGAAGAAGGAACAAAAAATGTTTGTGTCAACCGAAGCGAACCGGTCGAAAACTTGAAATTGTCAACCTCATTAATCACGTGATTTCTTTCCCAAAAGAGAAACGTTTGCAACAGACAAGATTTGGAGCCATTTTTTTTCCGTTTTTAGTGAGTATTTGTCGAAGCCGATGGCAACGATCTCGCAGTATTTGTCTTTGTTCGTTCCATTCGGATCGCAACCCGCCTTTCTTCTCCAAACAAAGAGCGGCTGCAATTAGCCGGGCTGTTGACACAGAATTTTGATGGGGGGGGGGGTAGGAGTCGAATGGTGTGTTTGCATGCTTGCTGCAGATGGTTTCTTGCGGGCTCAACAGCGGTTGATAGAAATGAAACTTGTTTCGTTTATTTTCTTTTGACTTCCCTTGAAGTTTGCGCTACAGGAACTGAAAAATAATTCGCTTTTATTGGGGGGATAGGGTCTTACTGAGCACGAATAAAAAGGAAGAATGTATCAAAGGATTTCTTCTCATTTCTTACTTTCATCTTTGTATGGTGATGTGAAAATCTTATAGCAAAACTTTGTGAATATTGTCACGAAGATCTAAATAAACACACCGTCAGCTTCAAACTACCAAATAAGTTTATTGAAGGAAAGGAGCCACTTTCAACTTTACAAGGTTGCCCGCGACGAGTGGGTATCAGCTTTTATTCAAGAACAGAATATTTGAGAAACAATTAATTTACATAATAAAGAAAAGTCTAGGATGTTAGAGAGCATAAGGAAACAAACAAAAAATCCATGCTTTTGATATTACAGCCATGGCG
>JAPMOQ010045699.1:0-19266 GCA_026543055.1 Argiope trifasciata | reverse complement strand
AAATTTAAAAATAGTTGAAGGATAAAATAGTTTATTTTCTTCACATTATTTTTTTCATGTAAGGAAATTCAAATCTAATACATTTATTTTTTAATGAGAAAATGTATTCTACCAGAATATGAAAAACCCTTTTACAGATTACTGTAAAAGGGTTTTTCATATTCTGGTAGAATATATTTTCTCATTAAAAAACTAAATGTATTATATTTGAATTTCCCTACATGAAAAAAAATAATGCGAAGAAAATGCCTTATTTTATCCTTCAACTATTTTTAAATTTGATTTTTGTATGTAAAATATTTGTAGTTTAAAATAGTCTAAATTGATGCAAATATAACTACTTTCTATGTATTAAATAAAATAAACATGTTATTATTCCTATAATGTTAATGATCATGAACAATATTGAGAAAAATAAAATTCGTAAAAAAATGCTAAATACTTTTTTATAATTGTTATATATTTAAATAATTGCATTAACATGTTTTGAAACTTTAATTTTACCTTCACGCTGATGTAAGTTTAATTTTAATTAATAAATATACAGTTGAATAAAATATTTGAATCTGATCGAAGTTTTAGAAAAATGTTATAAGAGCAGAGCTGATTTTAAGTATATTATTTTTTTATCCAAAATTACTAATAATGCATATATTTTACAGAGGTTTATTAAAAATCATCAAAGTGAAATAATGGATTTGTTTAGAATATATTACTTGTGTTTTTAAATAAAAGCCATAGACTATATAAAATGCTTAGCATTAAAAAAAAATATGACTTCTTTTTTAATGCAATATTATATTATCTCCTTATTTTAAATACCAGAAAAATTATTATTCCCATGCAAATAAAACAGAATCTAGCGATTGAATCAATAAAGTATGCTTCTTTTCAAAAATGAATTTAAAAGCATCCCATTTTATTTTATAAGGTTTGAATTCTCAAAAACTTGAAATGTATAAAACTTTCATCAATCTATGTATTCCGTTTTTCAAATACTTATTGCTTATAAAAACAAATGGTCTCCTTTTGCCAGAAGTACCTTAGATCAAAAACATTTTCTTCCCTGTTTCTTTTATTTGCTTTGAAAAATGACCATTTGTTTCTTCTAGACTATCCAAACAAGCTTAGAACACAGTAATCGCCATGACAAATGTTCCTGAATATGTTCTCATGAATAAATAAAAAATTCTACTAGCAACTCTGTCACTCTACACTCTACAAAAAGAAAGAGAATTGAAAGAAGGGTACAATGCATGAATAAATATTCGAAGAATTCTGGATGGAAGAATTAAACATATCAAATGGAAACATTTTTTTTTTTCAAATATGTAAAATATGATCAGAAATATATCAATATAAATAATGTATGGATATTTATAAATGCACATTACATAAGTAAATGCGAGGTAGAATTTCATTTTTTTAAGAAAAAACTATTGTAGAAATATATTTACTCTTGGTGTTGCTGTAATGGAATATGTAATTTTCCAATTTCATAAAAGAGTAAATGTTTCTGAGATAACAAAAGCAATATAAATGTAAATAATTTATAGATTCAGAATTGCAAGTAAATGACTCTATTTCAAAGTTGAGTTATTTGGAATGCAATGAATTTTTAACTATCTAATCTGTAATATTTTTTTTTTTACATTATTGAACGAGAGTTTGAATCATTTATAACAATACAAAATGAAGGTTAATTTCAGATTACTCATGGAGGCATTAAAATATTAAATATATTAAAAAAATGAAAGAAGCATATGAAAGCAGTATTGAAATATAACAAATTCATGAAAATATTAAAACCGATTTGATCTCATAAAATCATTATTTATTATTTCTTTAAATCATAAATATTGTAAATACAAATATTATCTTTTTTAAGGATGAAACCATTTGGATTAAGCAAACACGGGTTCTTAATATTGTCAAAATATCAACATAATATTCCAGATGATTATGATGGTCAGCATTATCACCGAAAGAGTGGTGCAGCGGCTACTGAGGGTTAAAAAAATGAGGATCCGAGTGCAGAATATCATGTGTAGCCGGATCTCTCACACTCGCTTTCATAACTCCTTTTTACAGGGGAGGGGGATATTCACACAACTTACAGATATAACACGGGGAAAAGAACAATCCTGCCGAACCAATAATCGAACTCGGGACTTCCCAGATCACGGGAAAGATGCGCTGGCCCTAAGTTAGGACGAATGCAACATGATATTCCAAAAGTGAGGTATTCATGAAGAAATTAAAATCATTTTCATTAAGTATTTTGTAAAACTAAAAATAAATTGTATTGTTTCGCTTTGCAATTTACAGAGAGTCTGATAATTATAATTACAGAAATATTGAATAAAAATAAATACCTCCTACCCTTTCATCTCCTTCTCCTATCCACGAAAATTTCTCTTCAACAGTCCTCAGTTTTCCGTTACATAAGAAGAAATAAAAAGAAAACTCAAACAAGTAGATGTTAACAAAACGTTTTAAACGTTAAATTTTTTTTAATGTAGTAGAAAGCTTGAAGAGTATTATGGCCTCTGTATAGAAGTTTCACTTCAAAGCAGTAGACGTGTTACGGACGACGAAGAGATTAATCAAAAACATCTTTGATGTCCAGCGCAAATATTCAAAAATCTATGGAACTAAGATGAACATGATTTGCAAAATCAAGATTACTATATATAGAGAGAAACGATTCGTTCTTTTGCTAATGAAGCTATGAATCAGGCTCCATTAAATGAATTTCAAATTAGACATGCTCATACATGTTTTTTTTTCTTCTTCTTAGACATGAAAGACCATAATGCAATTTAAATTTTCTACTTTACCATACCTTTTTTCAGAGTTTTACAGTAAATTGTCAGAAACACCATTCCATTCTCTCGTGCTGTATAGGACAGTATATCACAAAGCAAAATTTAAGATCTATGTATGCGTTGTTTATCATAAGCCCTTGTTATGTTTCCTCTTCTCTATGATCAATCTTTATAAATCACTTCAAAAGTAAATAGATATAGCAATGCATTTTTCGGTTCTCAAGAGAAAATTAAGATTTATTTAACAGATTATCAATAAAAGACTGAATGTTGGGAAAAATACTTTCATACTTATACGATAAATAACTTTTTTTTCAAACAAAATTATTCTGATTTCTTGTTTGGATAAGAAGTTGACTTCTTGTTTGGATTACATAAACACAATTTCATAAACTCTGGTATATTAAGTGGGGATAATTCACCTGGAACAAATAATGGTTCTCAATAAATAGTAGTATTTTAGCCTTAATAATTGCAAATTTTTCGAATAAACCATTTTTAACCATTCATTATCATTTAGTTATACTTGTACTAGTCTAGTATTGGTACTACAAATTTATATCATTTTAGTAGAGATCAAGTGGAACAAAAACTTGCACTCAAACCATGCTGAAAGGAAAAAAATTGAGAAAAAACGTCTACAGGTATACTTTGAACATCAATGGCAATATGAGCATGTTTTTCTTTTTTTTTTTTCGTCTATAAGAATGGTGTAAATAAGTAATTTAAAGTGTCTCATGGGATTGAATTGAATACCAAGCAATGGTTATCGGGCTTGGAAACCAAACAGTTGTGACAGAAATCGAAAACCAAGCAACGGATCTTGCTCTTCCATTCTGCCTCCTTGTGGTATAAAATAGAGGTTATTACTCACCTTGTTGGGAAATTGCGCGTATACCCTAATGAATGAAATGCATGCCTTTTTGTCCTAATGCTGACATAGTTGAAAATATTATGGGAGGTTACGTTTTAAAAATCCATGTTACTTTAATCCCTTCAAGCGCTTGGTCAGAAAATACAGTCCCGATTGATAATGATGATACGTGCCCACATGTTGGTATTGATATTCTGTTGAGATTTCCAATGTATAATGACATGGGGATATCTCATCGTCAACATGTGTGAATTTCATGGACTGACAAAATCTTGTGGATTTTGAGCTTACCCGATTTTCATGTGATTTTGAACACTTCAATATAATTTGTGACCCAATTTTAAGCTGTTATATTTGTTCCTTTAATTTCCTTGATGTCCACAAGCAACGCTCTGAATTTTCTTTCCAGTATGTTAAATCCATCCATATTATGTATTATAAATCAAATATTGAGGCTTTGGAGAATGTTTAAGATTCTTTTCACTGTGTTTCTAATTTGACCTTTTTCTTTACTAGAAAGCTGCAAAATAATTGTTTCTTTCCCTCTGACATTAATGCTGAGAATTGATAAATTCAGATGAGATTAATTTATGCAATGAAATGACGTTTCAAATCAATTATTTTTGTGCTTTATGACATACTTTTTATTATAAATTACTAAAAATATTCATCTCACTATAAATTAATAAAATATTCTAATTATAATTCGGTGATTATTTGGAACACAAATTTAATACGTTTCTTATAACTACAAACTTTAATTATTTTTAAAGATTATATGGAGACTTTTACAGATGTGAAAAGTTTTATAAATTATAAAATAACAGTAATCGTAAAAAGATTTACTTCAATACACATTATTTTCGAAGTGAGGATATAATTTTTAAGAAAGACTTTCAGACTTTATTTAGTACAACTTAAGGTAGATGACTGCATTTATCAATGTTTTGTGAAAATAATATTTTCTTACGTAAAATTCTAAATGTTTGAACTATTTTTAAAATAAAACCCTTTTCAGTTTTAAAGTCCATTTTTGAGGAAGTTCCGCAGATTTTTATTTTTGCATTCACACACCATTTAATGCTCTTTTGTATTTTCGAAAGCATTTTCTGAAATTATAATATCGTTTTACAATTTTCTAACGAAACTCCACATAAATTAAAATCTAATGTATATATTATGTGTTGAAATTTAGCATAAAAGGTTCTCATTGTATTTTACAGCTCTTTAACCCAAAAATAACTAATCCATGCATTTAAAAAAAAACTCTATAGTTATTTTAAAGTTTCACATTGAGAGAAAATAGTAATATTTGTCAGTAGATATCAACATTTATAAAGAGGATTGAAATACTTATTTTTATTCAAGAAAAAGGGCATATATTTTCTTTGCCTAACTTCAAAAATTTAGTGAAATTACTTGATAAATCTCTAAATTAAAAGATTTTTGCTATAATCTTATTAGCAAAAAATCTATCTTGGGCCTATTAAAATGCCGTTTGTTATTTAACTGGTAAACGTTTTTTCCATAAATATATGTTCAATATTTTTTAATGGAAAAGTCAAAAATATAACCATTTTAAAGCATTTTCAAAAAAAAAAATGCATAATCAAATGAAAAGTATATTTTATAGTTTCTTTCGAAATATAATTTTGTAGATAGTAAATTTCAAACATGTTTTTTTTTACCACTCTTAAATTTAAGCTCCATTTTTACATAAATAATTTATGTAAATGTTACTATATTTACATAAAGATTTTTATCTTGAAAATGTAGATTGAAAAATGTAGTTAAATGTAATCAAAAGATTAAAGATAATTTTCTCTTAGAAATAGTAAACAGAAAGATAAAAACATTTCATCATTTTAGATCAAATCTGCTTGAAAATTCAGAAATACTAGGATACCAGATATATTTTTGTAAAAGATGACTGAAAGCTACTATATGATTTAATTTCAATTGCATTACTCAAATTTCAGAGAAGAAGATCAACATATGGTGCCTGGTTTTTATGGATTTTAAAATGAGCTTCGTTATTAATTCTCTGTAAATGAAGAAAATGACTCTCAGGTATGTAAATGATTAAATTCTGTGCATTCTTCTACAATGATATAAATTAATAAATTCTGTGTATTTCTGCACAGTGATACACTGTATGGAAATTATGCACTTAGTTTTTTATGGATACCAAAATACAATAAATTTATAATTTTAATTGAAATAATTTAATTTATAATTTAGATCAAATACAAATATTTTAATTTTTAATTCAGACAAAATTAAAAATAATTATTTTTATTATAATTTTAATTAAAATAATTTAATTTTTAATTTTAATAAAAATATTTTATTTTTTAAATTTAAATTAAGTTGGTTAATTTGATTTTTAATGTAAAAGATTATTAGTTTGATTTTTGAATTTCCTTTAAAGCAAATTAATTTTATTAGTTTAATTTTTAATTTTAAGTAATTTAAGGTTAAAATTTTAATTCCCTTTGATTTTTAATCAATTTATTATTTTTAATTAAATTAAAGTTTTATTTATTAACCTTCTTCCGGGCGTGGCCTTCATACCAAGTCGTGAAAGGTCGCGCGTATTTTCTACATACGCTATAGTAAAATGTAAATTTTCAAAAGCTTAACTATTAAAATTATACTGTAAATAGCGTATCTATACTTATAATAAAGCTCAATGTGTGTTTGTGCGTGTGTGGGTGTGTTGGCGCTCTACAAGTCAGACCTACAGCTACCAAATTTGGTACATGTATACCTCGGAGGTTGGGAATGTGCACCTCGGAGCATTTTTTTTTTCGAATTTTTAATTAGAATTTGAATTAAATAAATTTATGCGAAATTTTGACGTTTTTCCGCTATAACTTCCGAAAATATTATTGCACGAACATGATTTTTACATCAACTTAAAGATTTTAAAAAATTAGCTTTCTAACTGTATCAGTTTTTTTATTTTTTTATTTATAACTTAAACTTCTATTTTTAACAAATTTTTAAAGAAATATTTTAACCATGTTTTTTAGCACGTGACTGGATAAAATAAAAAAATGCCGGAAGTTCAAATTTAAAAAAAATTATCATCGCAAAATAAATCTAAAGAAATGCAACTTTTAGCCCATGACTGGATAAAATAAAAGACATATAAAATGTGATATTTTCTAAAAAAATAAATGCAAAGCAAAGGTTTCTATAATCGTTTGCAATATCTAAATCATTTATTCAACAAATTTTCTTTATTTATGGTGAACCTGATTGAATTTAGACAGTATATGCATTGAAGTCCCGACTTAATGGCATATTTCTATAATCGTTTGCAATATCTGTATCATTAATTCAATATTTTTTTTCCCAATATTACTTCAAGTCTAATGAATATGTGATTTAATTGAAAATTTTAGAACACGTTACTCATGGCGAACCAGCTGGTTGCCAAAGGCGGCTAGTTATTAATAAATACAATTACTTTAAACATTATTATTTAAAAAGAAGCAGAGACAAGGTAAACATAAATTGCAATAGCAATATAAAATGGCCATAGGTTAACTGAAATGATTTAAAAATAATTTAAATGAATATTTTGACAGAACAATTTGCATTTAAAATATAAAAGAGCAAAAAATAATACAGAATTTATACATAAAAAGAAAAAAGTAATTGAAAGTTAGATATGAAAAGGAAAAAGAAAATAGTTTCATTGTTATTTCATTGCAGCATTGCAATTTGAGCAAATGTGTTCAGTGTGTTCCAAACATATAAATTTCTGGCAAATCTCACTTCTGAACCTCGTGACTCTAGTCCGCTTTTCTTTTTGGCATGGTTTTCATCTTTTTTTCCATGACGTCGCATCTTTCACTTCTTCAATACCTAGTTCGGATTTTCTCTTCAGCATTTTCAATTTTAGCTCACTTTGTGGAGACGTGGATGTTGTTTTCTCTATTTTTTTTTTTTTTTCGTAAATGCATTTCCCTGTTGTCGCCTGTCTAAAACAATACAGATTTATTTGTAAAATCATACAAAAACAAATATAACAAAAACTTACCTGAGCGGTCGCGTGTATCTCTAAAATACAAATATCTGATTGGCAGATGCTTATTAACGCCAAAAACTTTCAACAACTAAAAGTAGGTCAACATTGAGGGGAAAAATAGCCAAGGACAGATGCTCCCAGCGCCAACAGAACTAAAGATATAAAACGAAATTCATCTCTAGTGTATCTCACATACGCGCGTCCACTGAAAGGTTAAATTGAATTTAGTTTTATTAAAAAATAATTCGCTTATTTTTATTTCAATCTAATTCACATTTTAATTTCAGAATTAGCAGAATGAAATTAAACATTGTTGTTTTCTCAAAACAATGAGAAAACAACCAAATTCTCACTTACAATCTCCTTTAGCAGAAAATAAATAAAAAAAGGTTTTGTTTATTTATTTGCTAGCATTTCGGAGCTCGAAGCTGCATATTAAATTCCGCTTAAGAAGAGATGAATCTATCTGTCCAAGGAGGATAATCCATATGCGTAACTCGGACACATAACAAAAGAAGATAATGACAGTCCGATGACAGTATCTGTCCCTTGCTTTCCATTTATCATCTTGGTGGAATGGCAGTAATAGTGGCCTGTGTTCTTAATTTTCTTGTTATTCTCTCGATTTTATTTTATTTTTATTTTTAAAACACACATTGATAGAACTTGATGACTTTATTTCTGAGCAATTTACTTGACATCGCATGCATATATTTTGCCTTTAGCAGGAACGTGAATTTTTTTTAAACAGCCTATTTTTAATTTTAATTATTGTGCATTGTTTTGTTCTTTTAACTAAGAATGAGATTTGTTTTTAAATAATTGCTGTTCTTATGTTTCCATTACATTAGAGTTCATATCAGTCACAATTTCAGAAATCATACGCTTTTTTTTCCTTTATTCAGATTCTTTTTTCTTGTGAAAATTATTATATATAACTCTTACTCGGTATAACATCATTTGAGTTCCAACATAATCCAATTATAAATCATTTGTAGAACAATTTATACCATGGAGAATGTTAAAATCATATATAACAGAAACTTTCTTAATAAATATCTCAAATAATGATATACCAATAAGATTTTATACATTTATACAAATTAAATTCAATCTCGTCAAATAATTTAATAGTTAAGTTGTTAATCTTTTCATCAGTATTTTATTTCTCATGAAGATTCTGATTATTTGTTTTGCCTTAATACTAATATGCGTTCATTATTAAGTGATTATTGCCATTGGCAATATATAACTTCCTCTTGAAGAAATAATCATGTATATTGAAAGCCACTTTTTAAAAATAATTTTCTATAGAACTTTATATATATATTTTGTAGTTTTATTCAGAATTAAATTTTAATTTCGATTTCGAAATAATTTGTTTCGTTTCCAAGAAATTTTTTTTCAGTTTATTACTTTAGTTATTTTTGATGAATTGTGGACATTTTTTAATTACTTGATGCTTTTGTGGCTGATTTTTAACTCCTGCATTTGGCTGGATTTAAGCAGCAATTGCACTTTTCCTCCAACTGCAAAATAAAAAAAAATTAAGAATTTTTTTTAAAGAATTACATTTTTTTATTATTCTTCTGGTTTTACTTTTTCGAGAATCCCTTGTTTCTAGGGGTTGGAGAGATATTCTTATTAGATCAAATGAATAGAATTAAGATTAAAACAATTTATGGAAACAAAATTTCATTTATAAAAGCAACAAATAATTTTATTAATTTTTTTAACTAAAATTATTTTTCCAAAAACTAATGCAATATTAATACTGTAATAAAATAAGAGATGAAGAAATATTTATTCTTTAGCTTAAAAATAAAATACCTTCGGCTACTCAATCAATATATGGCGCTTAGAACCTCTTTTTTATTATTTTTTTTCACAGTATCCACATCGAATAGCAGATAGGATAGCATAGTTAACATATCTTCGCCTGTTGCTGGTATGTTCTTTCCTTTTTGTTTTTTAATTATTGTGTTGAATATTTTCAATCATTGGTTCAATATTCTTATACAGGTTAATATTTTTGCATATATTCTTGCTTTATTTGATGATGATTTTAATGTTTTGTTTTCTGTCTTTGCTTTTAATTTGATGTATCTCTTTGACCTTAACTTTGTTCATACTGAAATCTGCTTCACTTTGTTTATTCTTTAGCTTATATGTAGAGGGTTGTTTAATTTAAGTATATATAAAAGTTTTAATAATGATTCTATAACTTTTCGAGCTCAGAATCCTTGGGTAAAAAACAAGAAAAACTAATATTCTACATATTTTCCATATTGATTTGAAAAGCACAGCAAAATACTTATATTTCATGAATATGACAGACTTTTAAAAACATTAATTTTAACGATTTTATTTTTTTAATTAAGTTCATTATATCGAATATTGTTAGATTTGTATTTTTTAAATCGAAATGATATTCTTTTTCATAAATTCGATCATCCTTTTGCTATTTCAATAAAAATCATTTTGCTCTTTTTATTCATAAATAACATTCTGCAAGGCACTGATTTTACAAGCTACGAATATTGATTTAATTACTCTATTAATAACAACATACTTCAGATACATAAGAGCACTTATTTAGTCGCGATTTAGAGGGATATATTAAAAACATTTTGAAGAGGTTTCCACTTTTAAAGGAAGTTAACTGAGAATTAAAATTGGCAACGCGAGGATTCAATTAAATTCACTTTAGTTATCACGTTCTTCTGTTGAACAATTCTAAAGAAATTATATCAGTTACTCTAAAGAAAGAGCAGTAATCTGAGAGAAATTTTGTATAAATATTTGTCTACTTTATATTTAAGCAGAAAATAGTGCTCTTTTGGGATGAATGACCTCAAACAATTGATGTTTCGTTTATTGATAATCTTATTTTTGCTTTACACAATAATTTTCAAAAAAAGCAAAATTAATTAAATTTGTTTTCTTAATTTTGTGAAAAATAGTACAAAGTGGTTTAACTAACCTTTCTCTATAAACAGCATCCTATAACATAAACAGGTGAACGGATTGCAATGAAGTTTAGTACTTTGACTATAAGTGAGATGTGCGCAACAAATTTCGAAAAAAAAATTGTTTCAAAATAAAAGACAAAAATGGAATATCGAAAACAATATTAATATTTATTGACTAATTTCTAATCACTTTGCGGTCTAAACACATGAAGTAAAGGTAAAGAAAAAATACTAGTATTCTGTTAGAGGGGGAAATAGAACAGTTCAGTTTACAGAGACAAGAATAGATTCGGACGAAATTTCAGAAGAGGAGCAATTGTTAAGCATGTCTCGAACGATGTAGGGAAAAGGTGTTCCATGTGTACACTCTCATTCAGTTGCAAAATTTCAAACCAATGGACAGTATGTATATGTTCTACAACAACTTAACTGATTAGTTGTGATACGCATGAAGCATTATGGAGTTAAGTGTTGAAACACCTCCGCTATTTAACACAGAATTTTTAAATAGTTAAGTTAAATCTCTTAATGATGGTCAGAATATATATTGTAGATATTGGCCCACGCTGTAGGTTCTTACATGGCCAAATTCAGAAACTGCAGAAGAAACATATCCCTTGTTTTCTTTAAACAGTTTCACCAATAACGTACTTTCAATTACAGGTACAGTCATCGTTAATGTCAGAAACATCGGTATAAAACACGACAACTTCTGCAAACGCTTCATATCTTGGCGTGTTTCACATAAAGCTTTCTCTTCTTCCCAAGCATGAAAGTGTTGACATTTTTTTTTCTTAGTCCTGACAGATTTTCCATGTTTAACGATTTACTATTCATAATTCTTGTTCTGGATTATTAATACTGTTTTTGTATTTCGCTTTGGTCATTCAGCCTGTTAAAATGAATGTTTTTCCTAAAAAGGCGTCCCCTGTTGGACATTTTGGAACTTTTTGTTCGAAATTCCGTGAGGGCATCTCGTGTATAGACTATAAGGCAAATTTCGTTACAATCCGTTCAACCATTCAAGTTGTTGGAGTTTTAGTATGTTTATAAAGGAAGTTTGATTATGAACAAGTTGTAGAAAAAACGAAATCTATTATACGTGTAATAATTTTAATTTAAAAAAGTGAAGTCCTAATTTTTTCAAAATATATAATATTTTGATAAAAAATGCCATGGAATATCCTGAAAAATGTTAAATTATTACATATAATTTGAAATAAATTTGTCTAAAAGCCCGATAGTTAAAAACACTTTGAAATAGAATGATGAATTTTAATGTATGTTTCGATTTTAGGTAAAATTTGTAAATTTATTTCAAATTTTGAAGGAGTTTCAATTAAAAGTTACCAGTCTGTATAACTGTCTGCGTACAAATGAGAACTTTAACATCAATATGGAAATAGCTAGACAGATAAAATTTGGTGCATACATTTAATATCAAAAATTGATTTCCAAATTGTATTTTAAACACAAATCAGTGAAAGTTTAAACCGTCTGGCAGTAAGTATTTCTTTTATTCATAGAAATAAAATAGCTTATACAAATAATAGCTTTATATGGATTTAAATCGCTAAAATTTGGTATAAGACCTTGTGAATACAAT
Source organism: Argiope trifasciata (assembly GCA_026543055.1). Classification (NCBI taxonomy): domain Eukaryota; kingdom Metazoa; phylum Arthropoda; class Arachnida; order Araneae; family Araneidae; genus Argiope; species Argiope trifasciata. Next base: position 6,947 of record JAPMOQ010045699.1, on the reverse strand, counting down.
TAAATCCTGTGCCAAATTTCCATTTCAGTCGATCTGAGAAAAATGTTTAAAATACACACTGAAAGATAAGTTTAGTAAAAATGCCATGGTCGAGTTGCAACTATTACTACGGATATGAAATTTACAACACTCGGAATTTATAGTAAAGATGAAACTATTATTCGTAACTATTGGGAATTTCCCTAATACTGGGCAAAACTTTCAAGACCTTATTTAAAGTACATAATTTTGTGTGGAGTTAAGGGGAGATAAAATTATATTACAAATATTTCAAGAGTTTAGAGCCGCGTGTTTATCTTGCTTAACTATCTGTCCAAATTTATTAATGTTTTCAAAAATCTTGGTGTTAAAAAAATGCTAATGTAAAAAAACGCACATTTCGATTAATTAATGCCCTGTATATTAATTATATACTTGGGCTATATTAGGCTATTATTAATATCATTTAACTGCAATTTCATTGCAAGTGACACCATCTTATAATTATTAAAAGTAGATAGTCCAGGGATTCCAAACTTCATAATTATATTTGAACGGATTTGTTTTATAAAATTTAAAGCTTCGTCTACCTATGATTCAAATAATACCTATTCTTAGTTCACCTGTAACTCAAATAATGTCAAATCTTAGTCTACCTATAATTCAGTTCGTAATATCACTGAAACAATAAGCTTAATAATATGCTTCGTTTCAACACTGCCTTACATAAAAATTGTTTTTTGTTATTCTAATATAAAATTATAGGCTATAAACTATGATGACCCTTACTTATCCATCCTTCCAGTATATAGACATAATAATTATTTACACAGATTGAGTTTTAAGTACTTTTTTGTACGAAATTCTATTGCTGTTTGGTAAAGTCTTTTTTTTTTATTTATTTGAAAGTAATTATAAGTATAAAATTACTTTATGTTATATTTGGTAGTAAAAAAATTAGTGTCTCTTAGATGAGTTTTTAACTACTGAACTTGAAGTTTAATTTGTAGTGAATGTCCTATCTAAAAGGTGAAAAGAAAATGCCATGAAATTTCATGCATATATCTGCCCTTGTGTCTTGGCGCGAATGCAAAAGTCTCTTGACATATTTTTTTACCATCCTATTTCACAAGAATAATATTTTAATTCTTAAAATGGTATAATGGCTGAAACTATAAATATGTCTCCTTATGTAAGTTAAGGTGTGGAAGTCTCCTCTCACAGTTTCTAATATTCCAGCTCTTCTTTCCCTAGAAAAGGGAAACGTTCCATTTAGAATTTTAGCACTGTATAAAAAGTTAAATTCTAAAGAAAAAAAGCAGGAAAAACCCAGAAGACTTTGTTTAAAAACTATTTATTTTGATTATTGAAATCAGCAATCAATATGTTTTTCTTTATGAATTGCACCAAGATTAAATGTAACAAAACAGATTTGTAACTAAGGAATATGGAAGTTAAAAGGTTGATTTTTAAATCATTATACATACTTCATAATCATTATACATACTTCTTTTACATAATACATTATACATACATAAATCATTATGCATACTTCTTTTTTTAGTTTTTATTATTATTATTTAAGGAATTTTTATAATTCTACCCAGTAACTGTTTCTGCTTTTCGGGAATGATAATATTAAATGGTGCAGTTATATAAACGCATTTTTCATAATAAATTAAAGAAAATTATAAAGATGTAAAACATTTATTTCATTATTTTTTAATGAAAGTGATATAAAGTATATATAAAATAATGCATTTACATAAATAGTGATAAAGTAAAGTAGTTGCTGATCTTCAAATACAGAAATTCTATAGACAGAGTACAAAATCAAATTTTATAAGTTTCTCAACATAATGTCCGTATTTCGGTATGTAACATGTAGAAGTGAAATATGGAATGGAAAAGTATATTTAATTTTTAGTACAGCAATTTTAATTGGATTAATCATACACCTTCACTTTTTCCTGTATTTTGCCCCATAAATAAAAATTTGGTAATACATTGTTGGATCAGCGTTTTGTAATTGAAATAATCCTCGCATGGGAATTAAACGAAAACGAAATCTTTGAAAATATATTTTGAAAGAAACCAGGTTACTCTTTTTAAAAATAAAACATACTATAAGAAAAGATATAAAGTTTCTTCAAAAAACACAATGAAAACGTGAAAAACAAAACTCCCGTACTTTCCCTTACATTTAATGGATCGCACTGCCCTTCAATTTTAATTTACTTTCGCAGAGATATAGAGCATGGTTAACACCTGCATTGTCGAGTACATAATGGAAGCGCAAAAAGGACTTTCTTTTTAGCCAGGTTTTTCTATTAATGAAAAAAGTAGCAATAAAAAGAGCGAGAGGAGACAAGTTTACAAAGAAAATGCGCATATTTTATATATATATATATATATATATATATATATACCGGGTGGCCAGAAATAAAACACCCCTACTCTGACCTCCCTGGATATCGAACTACTCAGTGTAAAGGCTTGAAAATTTGTGGACATACTATTCAAAATATGGGGAAACGGATTTCACGAAAAAAAAATTTAGTTCCAGAAATCACCGATAGGTGGCGCTGTACCACTGGACGTATGCTGAAAAGACACAAAAACACGTTTTAAACACATTTTATTTGAAAGTACCAAGCATACATGAAACAAGGACGTTATCGATGCAGGGAATGCTGCTCAATATGGTTCCCTTCCTGAAGATGTAAAATGTGAAGTCTGTGGACAGCTTGTTCAACTGCGGATCGTAACTGGTCATCTGAGATGCTTCTCACATGCAGACTGATACTCTCTTTCAAATCTGCCAAGGTTATCAGACGTTCTCGATAAACAAGGTTTTTTAAGTGTCCCCAAAGCCAAAAATCACACGGATTAAGATCCGGTGAACGAGATGGCCAAGTTGTCGGAAACGCGCGACTGATTATTCTGTCAGTGGTGAAATGTTGGCGAAGAAACTGTTGCACAGGGAGTCCAATGTGTGGAGGTGCTCCATCTTGCATAAAAGTAATGGTGTCAAGGCATTGGCGCTGCTGCAAATGGGGTACAACAAATGTTTCGAGCATCCTTTTGTACCTGTTGGCCGTCACGGTACATGTCTCAAGGCCATTGGAAGTAACCTCTTCGAAAAAGAACGGTCCAAGGATGAATGTGGCTGTGAATCCACACCAGACTGTAACTTTCGGTGAGTGGAGTGGAATCTCTTGGAAGGTACGGGGGGTTGTCGTGTCCCATATGCGACAGTTATGGGTGTTCACTGTTCCACTGAGGTGGAAATGGGCCTCATCGCTCCACAGAATCTGCCACGGCCACGATGCATCCACTTCAACTCTAGCAAGAAATGTCAATGCAAAGGTCAGTCGCATCTCCCTGTCTGTGGCCAGCAATTGTTGATTAGGGCGGATTTTGTACGGGAAACAATGCACCATTTTTCTGAGTACGTTCCACACTGTGCTATAGGGAACACCCAAGTGTCGTGACACTGCACGTGCACTACTGCAGCCTAAAACATTATCCATTGACTGTTCAACAATACCGGTGGCAACATCTTCAACGACATCTGAACGAACCGGTTTGCGTCCTCGACCAGGCTGAACTCCAAGATGTCCAGTTTCCTCGAATCGAGCGATCATTCTCCTGAGAGCTTGTGGAAGCAATGGTCCCTTACGCAAATCCTTAAGTCGGCGAAACTCTCGAAGTGCTGCTGGAGCATTTCCTTTATTCTCGTAAAACAACTTCACAAGCAAAGCGCGTTCTGGCAGCGTGACAGCCATCACTAATAAGAATGACATTCCCCACCTTTTAACTTCTTTTATACCCAGAACATGGCTTCTAACCATGCTTTATGCAAATTTTTCTGGTTACAGTATGAAATTGCAGTTACAACGGGAGTTCTAGCTTCTTTACTATTTTTATTTTCCATAAGGGGCAGAAAAATTAAAAAGGAAGCATGGAAGCATTCCATTCCGCATAAACATTTTAATTTTTATTATTATTTTGTTCCAGTTGTGCAGCGCCACCTATTGGTGATTTCAGGAACTAATTTTTTTTTCGTGAAATCCGTTTCCCCATATTTTGAATAGTATGTGTACAAAAGTTTGAGCCTTTACACTGAGTAGTTCGATATCCATGGAGGTCAAAGTCTTTCTGAATTTTAAGCATTAAATATGCAGATATTAATTATTAAATTCATATAAATTGAATTGCCACGAATAAAAATTAATAATTTTAAAACATAACAATTCTGATATTTTAACATGAGTACATATGAATAAAAAATTATAATACCAAATCACGAATGCTCCTTTATTAAATATTAAATGTCATGTGTTTATTTTGAAATTAGTTTCTGCGCATTTACACAACAATATGTGCTATACAAAGTTGCTTTATTTCCGTCTGAAGTTTGCCACTTTAACTCTACGCTTCAGTGAATGCAATTTATCCATTAAGCTCCAGGTGAAAACTTATTACATCTCAGATAAGGAATTATTAAACAGATCGAAGGAGTATTCAATAGTCTTCCGTTCTCTTAATGAGGGAAGGAAAAGGTGTCTTGAATTTCTGTGCAGACTGTTTATCAGCAAACACAAACTTTTCGTGAATAGCGTTAAACTATTCTCAGTTCCAAAGACATTAAATTATCCAAACCCGCGCAAACGTCTATTATCATTACTAGCATTTCCTGTTCGACAAGAATAATATTTAAGTAATACTGGTGTAAAGCTAATTCTTTGTGTTGCGTCTGTGGGCGAATAAAAATATTATATTATATTTTAGATTCATTGAAAAAACTATATGTTGGAATTTAATTCAAATAAATATATAGTTGGCTTGAAATTTTATGCAATTAATTTCATCAAAATCCGCCATTTTTAGATTTTTCTACATTAGTTTATCTCATTTTTGAATATATTCATAGTCATAAAAAAATTCAAAAGACTTTTTAAAGAACATTCATAAAAGCGAAGTATCATTTTTTATATTTTTCTCTTGTTATATTACATGATGTATGCACTGAAATGTTGGAAATATTGAACTTTCTTTCATGCAGAACAGCTATCATTTCATAACATTAATATATTTCATAATAACCTAAATTAATTGCTTTTGGAATCTTTATTTAATGAAAGAAGGTTATTCCCTTTATCTGAATGATATTTATATCCAATTACCGGTGATTAACACGTTTTAATTTAGTTTGGATCAGAAAAAGCCGATGGTTGCAAATTTATAAAATTTATTTTCTCCATTATTCTGAATAATATAATTTATAATTATTGGAAACTATTTCAAATGTTGGAATTCACAAAACAAAATTTTACTTCAATATATTAAAAAATATATATTTAATTTTTATAGGCAAGGTCCTTTTTTACAGACATAAATCTTTCCACTGTGCTTTCAGACCAGATACCTAACAAAACTTGATTTATCGGACAAGGGACATTAAAACTTTTCTTTTTTTTATTTCAACTTTTAGCTCTCAACAAGATATAGAAATAGCCAACCGAATTCATGAAAATTGTCTTCAAAACTAGAAATTTATACATGAGCCTGATCCTATTAAAATGATTGGTTAATAATTCATCAAAAAAATTAAACTAAAGATACATCGACTATGCATATATATCTATACACAAATACTAATTATTTTGAACTAGAATAAAATTAATCCATGGGAAAGTTGTAACTTGTTCCGAAAATGCCATGCGCTTTTATCAATAATTCATAAAAGTGCGATTTATTAACCATGTGCTTAAATGGAAATCCATCGAGAATAGGGATATATAATGAATTGCGAAATATTTTTTTAAATAATACCGTTTTACCAAATGTTTCATGAGAAAAAAAATACAAAGAGTTCATAGTGAAAACAAATACTTGATTTTGGATTTCTTTTTCAGAAATGTTTTAATTTGCCACTTAATTATTCATGTCTTATACAATATAAGGAAATTTACTGTATAGTGTATATTAATTGTGCACTAAGGAAAAAAGAGAGCAAAATATTGATCTTACACATTTCTTATTATAAATTACTTTTTTTTTCTGGATGGGGAACAACTTTTTAGCCAAAACTTTTCCATATTTATTCCAATTCATTATAATGTTCTTTCTAGTTCCAGGTGGTCAAAAGTAGAGGAACAAAAAATTCATTTCTTCGTGTGAAGAATTCATTTCTACTGTGATGATGATATTTAATTTAGTAGAAATCGATAATGCCCTACCATAATTAGCTTAAAATGCTTCATTAAAATATGCATGCTTTATAATTCGGTATCATGATCTTTGTTTTCTTTCAAGAAATCTATCAAATACGCATTGACAAGAAAACCTAATTTTTGTTTGCATATTACTAATCAATTGAATAAAAATAAAATACTGTATATTATACTTTATGTTGCATTGATGATAAATTAAGCATTAAATGATCTTTTTCTTTGCATTTTTCATTTACATTTATTATTAGACTAGCTGACCCGGCGAACTTTGTTCCGCCTTAATGGCAATAAATAAGCAGATTGTGTTTTTATTGGAAAAAATACAAAAAAAAAATTAAATAACTACATTAATCATTCATTATTATTTCTGTATTTTAGTACATAGGTTGCTCTTCACTTAAGTACCTTGTGATACACGACATTTTTTGTTTTATTATCAGGCGCAAAAACAAATAACGCAGATGGTCTTCCGACCCGTGAACATGCCACGTATAATTGACCATGGGGAAAACATGAATGTTCTATATTTAAACCACAAACTTTTAAGGATTGGCCTTGTGATTTGTTGATGGTCATGGCAAATGCAAGACGTATCGGAAATTGAAGTCTTTTAAATTCAAACGGCATATCGGTTGGGATCATCGGGATCCTCGGAATGAGAACTTCCTCACCTTTGAATTTTCCTGTCATTATCGTAGCGTAAATTACATTGTTCATCAATTTACTAAC
>JAPMOQ010045690.1:30000-54546 GCA_026543055.1 Argiope trifasciata | reverse complement strand
ATTTTGGACATCTTTGCCGTTTGTGCATTTTTAAGTATTTGGATTAATGACCCAAAATAATGCCGGTGAAAATGATAAATTTACATCAAAGATCCATATATCTGTAATTATTTCTTACCAAGTATAAGTCATTTGCACCCTTATTCAAGGTTCACACTTTTATGTAGTGGTGGGGAAAACACATTTGTTTGAAGTTAATCAAGATAGTTTTGAGGTAGAATATTTTCATTAGTTTGATGTTATTGAGTGTAATATTTTAATGTTTGTCAAATGACTATTTTCTAATTAACTGAGAGCATAGTTTTGGTTTGAAATAATAAACTAAAAAAAAGAAATTAGTGGTTTGGTGCATAATTATCAGAAGTTTCTTTGATGTGCTATATTTTAATAAAAAATTACAATTTTTTACAAATTTACAAATGAAAATAGTCTTTTAGGTTATAAAAAGACGTGTCGATAACTATACTTATATTCGTTATGTTCTGCTGTACCATTTTTTGAAAGGATAGAAAGCAGTTCAGTCATTTCGAGAATTCAAAGAGCTAATGGTGAAGGCACAATCAATGTAAGTCAATGCAGAGAGTAGTTTGCCAGTTTCAAAACTGGTGGCAGTAGCTTAGAAGATATACCAAGAAAAGGTCGACCATCGGATTTCGAAGATCAGGGACTTTTGGCAGCCATGGAACGAGACGAAAGCTTGACAACTCGAATGCTGGTAGAAAATTTCAATGTGGTCCACTCAACCACCGCTCGGATATTGAATTATATATTGACTTAATTTTGGATTAAGCATTTAAAAGCTTTATTGTAGAGCTTTACTGTTTCATTTTCATAATAAAATATGTTTAAGAATGCCTGATAATATCGTTTAAAAGTGCCTGATAATTATGTATCAACGTAATAAAAGAAGAAAAATCTAGAATGGAAGTGCGGTAGAAAAGTTTTGAAATCTTAGTTTGAATTAATTGACCTCAATGCAAATTTGCCTTTGTTACAGTCGGATATTCATATAGCAATACAGATTATGGTTTTGACTTAAGTGCTCTGCTGTTTGTAAAATATATTAAATAACTATTTTGGTTTTTTAGGAAACTTATTAGGTTACATAAATTGTAAATATTCAGTTAAAAATTCACCTTTCTTGCTATATAGAAGCTTAACGATGACTCGTAGTAGCCATCTTGTAGCTTCAAGAACAAATGTTGAAAGTTTAATATTTTTTTGTTTAGCCTTACTTGATTTTACCTAGTGATTAGATAACTTTCAAGTTCGTTTTTATTTTATCTTATTCGATATATAGAAGATATATAGCAGCCATCAAAAAATTTTAACTCGAGATTTCTCCTGGAAATATATCCAGGTTAAAAATCCTACTCAAGCTAAATTATCTTTATTATGATAAGAATCACATTTTTTAAAATTATATCCATCTATAAATTAAAGCGGTAAATCAAAAACACTTCGAGCTAGACTGGTGAAATTCGATATATATAATTACGACTGTATTTGTAGATTATTAGCAAATTTTTGAAGAAATCCAATTACAGAAAGTCTGTCTATCTTGCTGAGTTAGTGAAAGTAAATATTATATGCAGATTTAGAGAAAAGAAATGAGTTTTTACTGTTTTGAGAGAAATGTATCAATGGATTATCTCTCTGCTATTCTTTAAGTAGCATATATGTTAATACAAAATGTGTTAAATATAACGACTTAAATGAATGCAATTTTTTATATGATCTTGTAACAGCAACTGTAGCTCCATTTCAAATTATCATTACAATCATTGGGTTTTTAAGGCAGATTCAGTAAAAATATCCACTTTCAAGCCAAAGTGCCATTTTTTAAACTTTTTTATAAGCATTATGTAAGATATTCACGGTATTATCCAAGGTCCAAAATGTTATACTGAAGAAGGTGGATATAAGATTTATTGGAGAGATTTGACAAGATCTCTTCAGCTGATTTAAAATTGAAGTAGTGACAAATAAAAGAATTTTTTGTGCACAATATTAGAAAATTAATTTCATCCATAATAATGTTGATAGGGAAAATAAGAAAAATTAACTTAAGTATCAATAATGAAATGAAACTGCTAAAATTAATTATAATAACGACAAAGGAAAATACACGAATAAACTGTAGGTATTATGTACGCGATGAAGAAATTATCAAAATGGATTGACATTGAGTAGAGAATTCAGTTGTAACTCCCCTATCCTCTATCCCTAGCACATTATTCAAGATTATTGTAACTTTTGTAAGGTCCATCTATTCTCTCCGAACACCAATGTTTGAATTTATTTATATTGTTACGTATTTCTTATCTGTCGGGTTCGTTTGGTGTAGTGGGTGTATGGAGTTGAAAAGCAACCAGCAGACTTCAGTAGAAAGACATTTAAGAGGTTCATTTACACGAGGACAGGATAGCACAAAGAGGACAAATATTTACATCCAAAACGGAAATGCAGGATATCCTAATGATGGCAAATATTACAGGCGAGACGAACACACAGCAGCAATTTGCAGCAGACAGTAGCCAGCAATAAAAAGAGTATTCCACAAGCAGAAATCCGTAGTGACAGCATCTCCAGCACACAAACAGTTCAGAAGGGATTCAGCAGGAAAGGGCATCCTTGGAGCTTTACTTTATGGTCTCTCCAGGCGTCTGAATCTTCCTCTGTCTATTCTTGCTTTCTCTGTTCACTACGATGACACAAGGCACGAAGACGACAACTTAAGACCCACAGCAATTCTCGACCAATCAGGATGTATCTGGATGCACCTCAATTTCTAATGAAGGAATTGAGAAAATTCTCAAAGTCCAGTTTGTAATCCAGATATTATCCAGTTTGTCACCAAATTTGTCGCCAAGTCACCAAATAGCCTCCAAGTTTGTAGCCAAGCTCTGGAATGTCTGTTGCGACACCTGGGCACAAATACAGAAGATTATCATTCGGTCTTTTTTTTATGTCCTTATATGGGCGGAGAAGCAAAATTACAGGTTCTAAATAATATGAATTACTTATGCCATTAATAAATTATTAGCTTCAAAATTTTTTACGTAACCTGAAATTTATATCCATGCTAGCTGGTATCCAGCACGTTGCTGTTATGATATTAAGGGAAATCAATCAACAATTATTTTGCAATGTTTTATTCGAAATAGGATGAATGACACGATAGTATATGAAATATGAACAAACAAATATTCATTTTTATGTATTAGATTTGTGTGTTCTTTTAGAATTATAAAACTTCTTTCAAAATGGTAATGAAAGCAATTATTTATTGTATCTCCTGACCCGTTTAATATTCGATCAAAACTCTCAAATTTAATTTTAGAAATGTGATTGAAATATTTTCTTTTAAAATTGATTAAACATAGAAAGCATATTTATTCCATAAAATCGCTAATATAGTTGAAACGGTAATTTTTGAAAATTAAGATGGGGCAATATTATTTGTACTATAATATTTTAGGTGATTATTGCGAAAAACGCTAAAATTTAATTAAAATATCAAACCTTCAGGATTGGTCTCCCTAACACTTGCTCGTATAATCCGTAAAAAATTGTTACCTCTGAGAATGACTTGCATGACATTTGCATACAATAGCTACAAAATATTAACCATTAACTTGGGTTTAGCATTTCTACAGAATTCTATTGCCTCCTCAGCGAGGTATTTGAAGATTAATCCTAGTAAATAAATGCCTTAGAGATGCAACTTTTTTTTCAATTTAAGATAATTGTACTATTTCTATAATCATCTGGTAGGTGTAAACAATAAGCTGACCAAGTTTCGTCGCAATCGGATGAAAGGTTTAGGAGGTCATAAAAGGCATGCAGACAAACATTCGTTTTTAATTAAATAGATTACAATACAGAATTAAAATGATATGCCTCACAACAGTTTGGTTGCTTAGGTATTGCCTTTTGTGCCTAGGTGCCTTGGTGTTAAGTTCTCGGCTTCGGAACTGGAGAGTTTCAGACTTGAGAACCAATTCCATCGAAAAAACGCTGTGTGAAAGGGTCTGGTTAAAGTTAAATCGGTCTGGACCAAACGCCCTCCCATTGATGTTGCGTGGAAACTTTGAGAGATGTTGCTAGCTCAGGTATCATTTTCGTTATCTGACTTCCAGTGAGAACTATGAGATCCTCCCCGAAATAGCCCTAGAATTGCTTTGAAACAGAACGTTCATATAATTTAACTGCAGCATTTCCTGCGATGAAACGATACTGAAAGAAAAATCTGAATATTATTACCACTAATTGCATAACAAAATTAATTATACTTTAGGTTTCGTGTGAAGTGTGATTTCCATGTTTCATTCATTCAAGTGAAGTGAATTCATGTTTCGTAGATATTTTAATGATAGAGCATGTGTATTTTCTGAATATTATGTATTTCATGAAAAAATCGCTATAAGCAAATCTTAATAAAAACCGCAGTATAAATATTAAGAGAAAAACGAACGAAGCCTTTGCAGACATAAGTGCAATTTATTAAAAATGTGGGAAAATTTAAAGAATAGAATATATTGTGATAAATAAGAAATAACACAACGCTGATAAAAAAAACTCTTGATTTTTATATAAAATTCTAAAATATTACTGCATTTCTAAGAAGTTTAAAAATTTTACTCTCTTTCTTATATTATTTCTTAAAGTGTTCAGCTCTGAAATAAATCAAAGAAAAGTTTACTTTTACAAAAATTAGTTTTGTTTCTTTGAAAGAAGTTAACCTCAGTTCGAATTTTCTTCGTTCTGAAAGTCCATTCTTTTTTTAAGCACATTTTATTTTGGTATTTGAAAAGAAAATGTATTACTTTTTACTGCTTTTGCTTCCTACTGAAACAATAGAAAGATACCTCGAGTTTTCCTTTTTTTTCATACATTTCTGTTCTTTAGAAGAAATTCTGTGTTCTGTTTAGTATGATCACATGCAAGAAATGAGAAAAAAGCATTTCGGTAGCAACATTTGTTTACAGTACTTTGGCGAAAGCTGAAATCATAAAGTTATCTCTTTCCGAAATAATTCGTGACAGAAATAAACAATAGTTTCAGAAAGTTCATAAAGGTTATGCTTCTTGAAGAATCAATTCTGTAGCTTTGAATCTGAAATCGGAAGTTTGAATAGTTCTATAATTACATTCTTAATAAATTTTTCATGAAATATTTTGAAAATTTCATGAAAATTAGGGCTTTTTCGTAATGAGGGAAAAATCAAATTATATTACTCTTTTTATTTTTCAACATCTATAATTTTTTTTCAACCTTTCTGTATACATATATATATATATACAATCTCGTATGCGCATATTTATTCTATTGCGAAATTTTGAACAAACGATTGAGGTTTCTTTCAATTGATTGTTTTAGAAAGAACATTTAATTAAATTTCCTTAAATCTAATTAAATGAATTAATTCCTCTAAACCAGTTCACTCATTGTTAAGCCTCCATCCGGAGGCCCCTCAGAAATTAAGATATGAAGTTTCTAGTATGGTGGTTGATTCTCGTCATTCCGGCTGGTACAGAAATAATAGTGCTGGCTACCTCTTATCGATGACAGGACGTACTTTCGATGGAAAGGTTTGTACTATAGCTGATGATGACCTGTAGGACTCAACTATAGCTTTGACCAGTATTGCCAGTACTGTTCCGGTCATTTCGTTTCTCTGTGTGTTTTAGGACTGGAAAAAAATTGAGAAAATCGCAGGAAATTGTAGAAAAGTAGTAGAGAATTAGGTAATTATAGATAAATAGCATATAATTTGAAATAATTAAAAACTATATAAATTAGCCAGATTCAAGGCCTTGTGTTCGAATCTCAAAAAAGAGATTTTAAAAAGTTAAAATTTTGTATACTTTAAAAAATGAAACTAACTGCATACTTCGTGATAAATAATAAATACAAATAAATTACTTATAACATATTACAACACCTCCTAGAATTTGAGACACTTTTCATAGAACTAACAAAACTTTTTAAAATGAAAAATATTCTCAACATGATTTATTTTACTGTGCATATTTTTTTAGATTTTTTCAAATCATTATATGAGTAAAGTCTTTTTTTAAAACTTTAAACTTTGAAAAAATGACATCAAAATGACTTATAATTTAATACAGATGGATTTGCAACTTTTTTATTAAAATATTTTGCAGCTTAAATTTAACATTTTTGCTCATTATAAAATGGAAAACGAACCAGTGGCAGTTAGAAATTAAGAGCAGAAAAAAAGTAGAAATTAAAAGCAAAGTTCAAAACGGCTTCCAAGAATTGATTCAGAAATCTGTTAAAATTTCTTAGAAAGCATGACATTTGAGAAGTGATTTGAAATTTAAGAAGTGACTCCATTAATTTTAAAGACGTCTGATTTTTTTTTTGTATTTAAAGTATGGCAGAAAAGCAATTAGCTTCCAAGAAAGTTGAGGAACATTTTTCCTTTTTATATCGTTAATACCAGAATTAACAAAAAAGTTTTAATATAAATTATTCTTTTGCATTTTTTGTTGGATAAACGAATGAAAAGAAATAAATCCTTTTTTTAGTCATGTCTAACGAAATGTAATAAAAAAATCATAATACCTTTTTTCGTCCCTTCAAAAACTTGATGTGCTTAAAAATAATAAATTATAAGAAAATGAAAATGGGAAGAAATCCAGTGGTAATTTTATTTACAGTTTTATTTTCCAAAAAAAAGTAACTTATGCTATTTATGTTGCTTTTATTTTCATTTTAACTATAAAATTTGGTGATAAATGTTATTTACTATCATTATCTATTAAATTTTGTGATAAATTGCATAACATTTATTTTTTGGTACAGATACTTAAGAAGTATTATTATATTATTATCTTTCTCCTTTTTCTTTTGCTGAGTTTGTAAATCTTCGAGAAATCATAGCATTTTGAAGCGCTTAGAAATGCAACTCGTTCAGAAAGGATAGGGAGGGAGGAATGCATAGCAAAAATGTCTAGCCTCAACTCAATTGGACAGTCTGGATAAGTATAATAATACATGAATATTATCTGAATAAATCTAACTATAATTACAGTAACTTTTAGTAACTATAATTACAGTAAATTATATTAACAGCAACTTTTAGTTTCTTTTTCATTAACAAATTTGTTATAAAAATGCATAATCTCTTATTCCGAAATTTGTAACTCTAAGTCATTCAGAAACATGTACTACGATATTCATGCAACTTTGAATTTTTCTAAATTGGTATTGTTTATTTTAATTACAATTAATTATATATAATTAAGTGAGAAGTGTATACATCTTCAAGAATTGTTTTTTACACGTGAGTGTCAATATCTCTGAAGGGTCCAGACTATTCTATGGCATTAAAAGCAACAAAAGCTTTTGGCCTGGTATTTATAATTCTGACTCAAAGCTGGAATCTTGAAATTTAGAATCGATATACTTTAAAAACATTTTGTTTTTAATTAAAAATGCTTAGAAAATTCATCCTAAAATAATTCTAAGTAATAATTAGAAGATTTCTTCCGAATAAATTAGAGATTGAAGTTACTTTTTTATTGTTTATTGTTAACGAGAAAAATTAATAAAAATTATATAAAATTCATTTTAACAAATTCTAGATACTTTTTTCTGGACTAAAGCACAAAACTGATAAATATTTTCTTTTTCCATTTTTTAAGACTTAGTCTATTCATTTATCGATCGGCAAAAAGTCAAATAAGAATTCATCCATCAGGAATAATAACAAAAAATATTCTTGATAGTGTTCCAATAATCAAAAACATTGTATTTCCTAATTTTAATTGTGCTAACATCATTCGAAATTTTTTTTCTAAATTATTCTGTCCCTTTTTTCAAACTCTCTTCATTTTCCTTTATATGATTCCGTTTTCACCTGAAAGTTATATTTATGTCGCAATGAAAAAAGAAATGTGCAAAATGCATCTAATTATTTTAGTTTCCATATTGATAACATTTATATTATTTCCACTTTAATTTACAAGTAATTCAACACTTTAAAGGCAACGGAACAGATAACATTCTATTGAATGAATACTTTTACTTTACCAAGATTTTTTTTTGCATAGAAAGTATGAAATGAAGAAATATTGAAAAAAAAGGAAAAAAAAAAATGAAAACTTCCACGTTTAAGGTCCCACTGTGTTCGAAAAACACATTTTTTAAGTCACCTGCTTTTTTATTAAAAAATAAGAGTCAGTATACTTGCTTATCTGTCCGAAATTTCTTTGAATTAATGAAATTTGGTATGTGGTTTTAAATCTAATTTGTAGATTTTTTGATCAAATTTCAAACAAATATGAATGAAATCTAAAAATCTGTCTGATTAAGTAATATAGTAACTACAAAACTAATAGTAAATTGTAACTACAAAAGTATTCAATTTTATTGCCTACTTTTTAGTTTGCACTTTCATATTCTCGATAATGCAATAACTCAAAACCACAACGATTTAAATTACTGATACGTGGTACTTTATATTATTAAGATAATTGTAGATCCGTGACAAATTTGATTTTCAATCCATCGAAAGGAAGGCAGTCAAAATTCCTACATACTTTTTTTTTCTGCATTGTATGAAGTATAAAATGCTCAACTTAGCAATAAAAATATAAAAAGCAACTTCCGAAACATTTTATTGTATTGTCAAAACTATGAAGGTGATTAACCCTTATAATTAATACAAAATTTACAGACATAAATAAACATTTATTATATTTTTACAAAATGATATTCTGAATGTTACATTCAGAAATTTTAATGCACTTTGCTATTAACTAAATACCTATGAAAGGAATCATTCAATTAACAACATTTTCTAAAGAATTAAATTATAATGAAGTATCATTTTTTTCATTTGTTTTTCAATACGAAATTATATATATTTTCCATATAGTCTACTGAAAGCAAAATAATTTTTCATGTATTTTATGAATGGTTTTAAATACAAATATTATTTTTATTTATTGATTTTTTTATTAGAATTCGAATCCAATATCGACTTCTTGCTGCAAGAGTTTTTCATTATGTTTCGTTTAACATTTTAAATAAAACATATCAAAAGAACTAAAATTTTTATTTAAAAATTATATTAATATTATTAATTATTTTCGACGATTATGTATTTGAAATAGGTTAAAGAAATAAATTGTGAAACAATAGCATTCCATTTTACATTAAAAATTATATAAAAAAGTTATCTTTCTTTCTCTAACTAAAACATTAATAATTTCGTGCAATGAATGCATGGAAAATCACCCAACAAGCTTTTCTGTGTAACAAGTCCGATAACAGGTAACTGCAGTTTATTCCACGAGAAAAAACTTTGCATTAGTCTCAGGCGAGTTGTATACAAAGAACAGTACTTACAGAAATCTGCCAACATCAACGGTAATTGCCAAGGATTCGGTATTTCCAGCTTATTATGCGATATCTTCTTCGAAGAAAAAATTGATTGTATCATTTCACACCTAGTATTTATATAAGTTTTCCGAAAGGACATATATTTTTTAAGAAGAATTTCTAAATTTTGATTCATAATAGAAATAGAGTAAGTATTTTCGCTATTTTCAGGACTAATCTCTTTTTTCCATCAAAGAGTTTTTTCATCAGTGTGTCGTAAAGTTTGCTGGTTATTGAGCAGGCACAAGTTCATCCTCTATTAACAATATCTTGAAATCTCTCCTGCTTATTATGAGAGAAACTATGCAGAGAAATGGAATTAAAGTTTCGTACCAATAAAGCAACATCGACTTTCCTTCAATACTTTTCACCAATAGCAAGCAAAATAAATTATAAGCAAGACATATTTCCAGTTCTTAAATGTTCACAATACTTGGTGTCTGAATCTATACTGCTTCACATGTTGTTTTATCTATCTGTTTTATTGTCATATTATAAATTTAACCACTAGAAATTCATTCAGTATATTAAATGTATCCTTTTTGCATTTTACTAAAAATAATCTCTCATAACAATGCTATTTTTGTTTGGGACTTTTATACTCTATAGTAAAAATTATTTGTTTTTGTATGTCTCATTCGTATTTAAAGCTTATGGACGATCTTTTGGAACATCCTCTAAATATACATCACTATTTTTGGAAAAAAATACATTCTTCTTTTTTTGCTTTGACAGAGGTGGTTTAGTTCCATGTTTTTTCTTCAGAGAATGGCGAGTATGCACTTTTGAATCCAGATTTTCTCGGTTTATTGCCATGTATACGTCTTAGAATCAAACGTTCCTCTATTATTGTTGTATATAACTTTGAAGAGAGGGATAACCATCTTTGTGTTGCCTTCACTTCTGATAAGATTATTATATGTTTCAATATAATACCACATATGGTTTAAAAAAAGTTTAAGATTATACTAAATTTAAATAATATACAAGGATGTTTTTAAAAATTTAAAAAAATCATAGAGACAATGGCATAGAATAGTAACCCAAAACTCAATACGTGGGATGACCAATCTATTATTTGGGCATTAATTATAGTATCTAATAGAGGAAAAGTAATCTCTTAAAAAATTAAAGAAGACATAGAATGAATGTTTTGATTTTCATTTTGTAGCAGAAGTTTTTTTATATTCACAGGTTATGAAAAAAAATAACTGAAAAATATTCAAATCGTCTATAACAAATGGCGATAGGCAAAGATGGACGATTTTTGAAAATTGATTGACTATTTTATTAGCATTGTTTAAATTTCAGTGTTATGACCCATAATTCAGTTCTTCGAATAAAGGTTTGTCTTGATACAAGAAGTGGCCAATTTGATAATTTTATTTTACAGAGAACAATTTTTTTGCACTCTCATAAACATAAAAGTACGACTTTCATTCCGTTTTTTGTTTTCCAAGTTCCCTCTTAAACGTAGAGCTCCGTGTTTCCATCAGAAAACTTTTTGAATCTATCCTTAGGAAAGTTAGGAAAAATAATGAATTCATTTGACAAGTTTTATGGAAATATTTGATATGATTATTTTCTAAATTAATTTTATTTATTGATGATGAAAAATATTAGAAATTAGTGACAAAGTATCGTAAATTCACCGTAAATTCTATATAAATAGATTTGCAGAACCGGCTCCCAATTAAAAAGTTATTCTAAATATATTTCAATTACTTGTTTGTAGAGAGATAACGGTGAATTCAAACTATAATCAGTATTGCAAGGCATTAATAAATCATAATGTTTATTTCAATGATTCGATAATGAAACTAATTATTTTTAATTTAGTTGAAACTCTTTTAAGAAAAATTATTGTAGTTACTTTTTCAATACATTATTTACTGTAATAAGGCAAGAACTATTACAAAAGGCTGAATAGAACATTACAAAATTTATTTTTTATCATTTGAACATAGAATTTTAAGAATTTTATTTAGATATGAAGTCAAAAAGTTCTACTTTCCATGTCATGAGATACAAAAAAGGGCGTCTTGATTTGGATAGCCAAAACTAACTATTATTAATATAGATGTGCTCTGAAAAAAAAGTGGGAAAATATTTCGGCACCCATATTAACAGATAGTTAATAATTTTAACTCTTTTATTTAAAAAAAACAAGATGTTCAAGATGTTATCACTCGAGAAAATAATAAGAATTTGTGAGATTAAGTCTGGATATTACAACAAATCTCTTATGATGAAAATAAAATTTAAAAAAATGAACATTTCTAATTACTATTATTTTATTACTTATTTATGGGATTGATACTTCGTATATTGGTTTATCAATTTTAGATATTGCTGTATTACATTTTTGAAGTTTGTTCAACAGTATTTCTATTACTTCAGTGATTCTCAACCAGTGGGGCGCGCCCCCCAGGGGGGCGCGAGCATATCCAAGAGAAAAAATTAATTATTTTAAAAAATTGATTAAGTGACTGAAAGGAAAGAAGACAAACACACATACAAAACAAAATGCATTTCGACATATTTTAATAATTAACTTATTAAATTAAAACAACTTACTAAATTAAAAACAAATTTAATAATTATTAGTGACTTAATTGGGCCTGTCTTCCAGAGCAAAGTTTTTTGAATGAGGGTTTAATATTAGAAATAGACACTGTCAGTTCTTTTTCTATATTTAGCTGAGATCTATATTTTGTCTTAAAAGAAGCCACCGCAGAAAATTCAGTTTCACTAAGGTAAAATGTTGAAAATGGTAGTAGAATCCGAAATACCCTTGTTTTTTGTGCAGAAAACTCATCATTCAAAATTCAAAGAGTGATTTATTACTAAATTGTCTTTTGGTTTCGCCTCTTGCCGTGAAGTCTATGAAGGTTTCTTCCTCTTCAATTGAGAATCCTTCGGGAGTATTTTGGAATGGATCCCTCACCGACTTGTAACTTGATATCAGTTTGTCGTCAGCAAGAAAGTACTTTTAAAAATTCTTTGCTAGCATTGCTAAATGATTTTCAATGGTTACAAAAACAACTTTTACACGCTGTTCTTCAGCCTTGTAAGTTTTAATACAATCATTCAAATTTGCAAACATTGTCAAGTTTTCTTGCTTTAAATTTCTGCTCCTCAATTCAAATTTCCTACAAAAAGCATCAACTTTATCACTCGTATCCAATATATGCGTACTTGCTCCTTGCAGTTGAAGATTCAGGTTATTTCATTTCTCGAATATGTCGACCATGTAGCTCAATTTCATCACAAATAAATTATAGCTAAAATTCTCAGCTTCCGGTCTGTTTTCCTCTTCTAGGAAAACGGCGATTTCTTCTCTTAATTCAAGAACACGTTGCAAAAATTTCCCTCGTGATAATCATCTTGCCTCGCAATAAAATAGTAACGCTGAATGTACTGCACTCATGTCTTTACAAAGTGCGGAAAAGATTCTTGATTTCAGGGGTCTCATTTTTATATTATTTACTACAGTTACAACCGTAGTTAAAACAATATTCAAACAAGGACTCATTTCTTTGGAAGCCAAAGCTTCTCTGTGGATCATGCAATGTGTCCAGACCCAGTGTGGCGAATTTTGTTTCACAAGTGCTTGAATACTTTGGAATCTTCCGGACATAGAACGAGAACCATCGGTGCATATTCCGACGCAATTTTTCCATTATATGTTTGCCTCATTCATAAAATCATTTAAGATAGCAAATATGCTAGTGCCATTGCTTTGAGTTCTATTGTTTTGCAGAAAAGTAATTCTTCTACTACTGACAAATCATCACAAAATCTAACATAGGCAATGAAATGAGCATCTTTATTACTATCTGTTGCCTCATCGAGTTGTATCGAAACAATTTGTCACGTAACTTCAACAAAAGCTGACACTCTACATCTTCAGCTATATCAGCAACTCGATGGGCAACAGTATCATTTGAAAGAGGTATAGACTGAAATTGTTTTGCAAAATTATCTTCAAACGTAATTTCTACAATCTCAATTGCGGCTGGCAAAATAAGTTCTTCACCAATGGTGTGAGGCTTTTTACATCTGGCTATTTTATATGAAACTTTGTACGAGGCAATTAAAGCTTTTTCATTCACAAACGAAGTTTTTTAAACAACGATTTTTGCTTTTCATATGATTTTAATTTTAATTCAAAGAATTTTTCTGGGTTTGTTTACGTACTCACTATGAAGCGTTTCCAAATGTCGTTTAAGTTTATTAGGTTTCATGCTGTCTGCCACCAACACTTTTGAGTAAATGATACACGGGGGCCTTTGTTCTTCATTTACTTCAGTACTAGTGAATCCAAAATTTAAGTATTTTTGAGAATATTTTCTGGATTTTATTTTCGGGACCACGCTCGTCTGTGTACTTGTTGATGCTTGCTATCGTCTAATGCTCGCTTATGCCATCTTAAAAATTTATCCATGATTCTGCATAAGTATGCTGCTGTGAATATTTAATACGGTGAATTGCAATTACACGAAAATATATATAACATACACATTCAGAATAGATTCAATAGAGATAGAAGGATCGACTCTAATTAGATTGCCTGGAATTGAAGTTGGCGTCACAGAACTTTATCCTTCTTCTTTACAGAAAACGTTTTTTCACATATGCGCACGCTTCTAACTTAACTTTTAAGCTGACAGACAAATCGAAACTTCTCGCGAAACCGTGAGAATGCCCGACATGGTGTTAAGTAAGAGCAATAAAAAGGCATAGGATTCTTGTTTTTTCAATGCCGAGGATCGGTGTTGCAAAATGTCAATAAATTTCCGTATTCTTGGTAATTTTTAAAGTTTAAAATCAAGGTTATAGTGTAGGTTTAGGGCCAAAATAGTCAAAATACATTATTTTTGTATACATTTTATTGTATGCGGTGGGGTGGGGGGGGACGATGAGAATTATGATTGAAAATTGGGCCGTGAATACTAAAAGGTTGAGATATACTGTATTACTTATAATATAAGGCGCACACTCATATCATAATAAACTTTATTATGTGCAGTTGTTGTTTTCACAAATTTCTGAGAATAATAAATAGTAGGTAATAGTAGAAATAACTTATTTGTTACAACGTTCGATTTTAAAACTTTTATAACAAAGAAGAGAACTCTCTTGAATTCTAGTAATTTGTCAAATAAATAAATAAATAAATAACGATTGTTTCCTAAAAACATTTATAATGGTTAATTCAGGCTTCCATGTGGAATTCTGAATGCTCTAGCTTTGATTTTTGCTTAAATTTCAAAAAAAAAAAAAAAACACATTATTATCTACTATCCTAGCCCTTATCACTTTTTGTGTATTACTCTTCTACAAATTTTGTTGTTTTGAAGAAACAACTTTGATGAATGCTAATTTCATACTTTCATTTAGTTTTGTTACAATTTTGAAATTATTAAATTTACATTTGTGATTTTTTGATTTTTGGATTGAGGAATTAATTTTAAGCAAATCACAACTTTAACATTCGTGTAATAGCTTTTCATGGGCTACTAGTATATTTACCTTTATTTACATATATATGTTAAAATAAATAATGCTACAATAGCGAATGATGGGTGATTTAGAACTCGTTCCTTCCGTTGCAAAAATAAAGCCAGAATATGTTTGATAAACAGGGTCTTTTATAAAATTTAAGCAATTAGAGCAAAAAGACATTTTATGAGCAAAATAAAATAAAAAAGCTAAATTAATGTTTAAAAAATTAAATAAAAAATTGTACTACTAATAAATATTGATGAAAACTTATACTTATAAGGATAAAAAAGAAGCCTCCTCCCTTTTTTCTTCATGTCAGTTTTTTCTCAATTATTTGCTTCAGGTTACATTTTATCCTTTTATTGCATGCCTTATTCCAGAGAAGACTGAAATAGATGCTTATTTTGAGCTGTCCTATAATAAATAAATAAAATAAATGAGGTAATCGTAAACTTTAATATTTCCATATTTCAAAATGAAAGAAGAAAAACTTACAGTTAAAAATAAACTGCTTTAAAAATATTCAGTAATGGTTTCATACCATAAACTATTTTTGAGATTATAAAATTTTTAATAATTTAATTAATGAGATATAAGAAATATTGCTTAAAAAATTCTCCCAAAAGAACCTGAATTTTTTTTACTTTCAAAAATAGATAATCTTCATTATTTTTCAAAGCACTATTTTAAGATATTATAGTTTTTTTATACAAATATTCGAACAGCATTTTTTGCAACTTACTAAAAGTGTCGAATTGCTTCCAATTTCCTCATACATCGCTTAATATGTATAAAAACCTGATTGAATGTTTGTTTGCAGGTAATAAAGAGCAGAAAAAAATGAGAGAACCAAGGTTTACTTTTCTTGTTAGGTAAGATGTTATTGCTATTTTTTGTAGTCATTAAAGTAACTGCCCTTGAATGCTTTAGGAACATCATTAACGGTTTTTTGAAGCAACCGCCGGTGGACACAGAAAACTATAATTTCGATCTATTTTTAATTTATGTAGGAGACATTTACGACAGTGAATCGATATAAACACATATTACTGAGAATATTTCATATATTTGTAACACATATTTAATTATCCTTTTTTTATCCTTAATTTCAGATATTTCTTTTAACCCATATGTTTTAAATAAGTAAATTATTTTTGGTTTGTTTATTTCACTTTTCTAAATATGGCAGAAAGCAATAAAAGCTAAACAAAAAAGCAATATTAAAATTTTATTTAAAAAACGGATTTTTTTCTTATTACCTGAATATGTGGATGAATAATTTTGATCATTTAAAAAAAGGTAAAATATTTACTGGGGTATAAATTTATTAGATGTATAATTATTTTAGTAGATAATTTCAGGGATGGCTAATGACATTTAGTTCTAGATAAATCCGATAGTTCAGTCAAATTTAATGGATATTTATTAATCCGAGGGGATTCCAAAATATAGAAAATAATTAAAAATATAACTTTTTTACTCTATTTTTACGTTAAGTATTTATAATTACCCCACAGACCTGCTTTAGTGCAGAGGATGAAATGTGTGCACAGAATCATACCTCTAATATTCGAATTTTTTAAAAGAATTGTTCTCTGAAAAGAAAGAAACCATATCTAGCCACAATTTTTTAAAGAATTTAAAACATGAAATAGAGCATGGCGACTGCCCTTTAAATGCTTAACTCAACCAAAAAGTTTCTTGCGCATAACCAGCTAAGGCTTATTAATTAAATTTCCAGAAGATTGTATTTGTCACTTCGATGTTATGGGACACTGAAAAGGGTCATTAGGAGTTCAATTAAACTTGAAAATGATTAAAATCGCTGGCATATGACTAAAAATAAGAACCATTTTATGCCTGTGTAGAAGATTTAGCATGGCTCAAGGTTCACAACAAAGAAGAGCATGCTCAGATTCACCATTGGAAGGCAGTGTGTGTAGCGTTTTTAACGTTTTGAAGCGATTTAGTCTGTCAAAAAAATTTCCAAAACAATTAATTTTCTATTAAAATTTATGGTAATATTTTTTAAAAAAAGTTATAACATATTCACAATTAAAATATTTACAACAAAATATAAAACGAAACAATAGCGGTATTCCAAATAAAGTGCTAAGTAAAAAAATCAAAGTTACTGACTAAAAAATAACATTACGCTTCTGACCCAGAATAAGAGTCGATCAATTCCAACAATTATGACCATCTCAAACATTATTCATTGAACTAGTTTCATTTCTCATGAAAAAAGAGCAGGAAACGAAGACACAAGTGTTCTCTTGCCGGCGTAGTGACCCGTCGAGTAACACGATCGGCTCAATGTTTCAGCTGATAGAGCAGTTACATTTATAAAACAATTATATATGTTGTTTCTTTATAAAATATTCCAAAATGCATAGAATAAGTAGTGGAAAATATAGCGAACAAAATGGCATTAAATTTATTATTTCAAAAATATTTTTTATTGGAAAATAAAGAGGAAATTCTTTGAAAAAAAGGCTTTTCCTAAATGAGTTATAGCTGAAAATTATGGATTAGCTTTATTTAAACTGTCACCTACTTTTGAAAAAAGATAGTGCAAACTGCGCCACAAAGGATTAAGTGAATTGAATATTACGTACTCCTTTTTTCAGTTTAATCTTCTAAAATCCTTTTCTAATCGAATTATTTAGTAATGTTTCTCTTGCTCTTCTAAGCAAATGGATTAAACTAAATTCTTTTTGGAATTCAGCTTGTTCATAGAGCATTAATAAGCCGAGCCATTATCAAACTAATTAGGAAATTAACAAGAGAGAGAACAAAGAAAATCTATTGAAGTGTCAAAATGTCATTTCACCCGTCCTTCCGTTCTCTTTTCCCATCATGCTAGGGTTATTGTGGACTCTGAAAACAAAGCGTTTATTCGTAAACGTTGATTTGCCAGCCCATAAGTCTCATCCCATTCAACGAATTTATCGGGGCGGAAATATTTTGCATGAGTTATAAAGCTAAGTCTATTCACAAATCTCTATTTAGTAAGTCTTTATTCAGCAGTCTTGAACTCAATTTAAACTTAGCTGCAGATAGCTAGGTATAAAGGATTATCTCTACGTAATGCATGTCATTTGATAACATTGATTCATTTACTCCTTTTATTTTTATTTGCTATCTTAACTTCAATTTTTCTAGAAATATATGAAACAAAATAACATTGAAATTATTAATTCGTATATTTGAATATTTGTAAGTTTAGTTCTTGAATTATGTGTATTAGAAATTAATAATTTGTCTGTAAAAGTGCATGAATCATGCATAATTTAAAAAATATATGCTTTCAACCAGCTTAAAATATTTCAAAAATTATCAAAAATTATTTAGTGTTATGGTTTTAATTTTTATAAGTTCTTTATATAATTTTTTAATAGTGAATCTGATCAGAGTTGTTGAATTTATGCTCCTGTAACATAATTTACTCATTTTTTTTTGGAAATTTAAGTTCATGCTTCATATGACTTTCGGTAACGACTTAAGCAGGCTGGATATACATTTGCGATAGTTAACTATCATAAATAGTAAATAAAAGTTATGAGCATTTTCTTTTGTTACAAGAATTCAGGTTACAAAATTAAAAAATAAATAAATATGAGACACAGATATAAAGTAGTTTGGAAAAAATTGTCTCTTCGAGAGAGAGAAAAAAGCAAAGACATTTGTGTAAAATATTGGTTTGAATATTTAATGGGGAGCTTCTTATCAACAATAAAATATATTCACTTCATAAAACTTATTCCAAGAATACCAAAGAAAAGAAAAAAACCCTGATATCTTCCGAAAACTGTTTTTCTTACGTACATTTAGTATCTGGAAAAATGTATTTTCCAGTATAGGTAGAATCTCATTGTTATAGGTTGAGAAAAATTCTAATTTATGTATTGCATTTAGAAATTGTTTACAGAAAATTTGCAGAGATAAAGCTTTCCGTTTCGGGTAAAATTTAAAATAGGGGGAATTGCTTAAGTTATATTGATTTTGAGCTGGCAGCGTATATGACAAATAATATCGTTTTCTGTTTTCTTGGAAATTGAGAACTGTTTACTTTTCTAGGCAATAAGTTGGTAAAAGAGTTATAAAACATGCAACAGCTATATGTGAATTAATATAATGATTACTTGAGTTAGATATTTATGTCCTTATGACGCTTAAAGCAATAAGAACAACAATCTGGATTTTACTTTTATTTATATTTGTTTATTTTAAAAATCAGAGAAAAGTGCTGAAATGGTTATTTTAAATTATACCTTACAAGTGCCTCCATATTGAAAAGACCTATTATAAAAAATTAATGTAATGTCTTTTTAGATGTATGCACATTAATGGATGAATGAATAATGACTCATCCTTTTTTAAGATGAAAATTTATACTTGCTTGTCATAAAGTATCTTCTCCATGATATTTAAGATCAATCCATTCAAATTATTTCTATGAAGAAATATTTTTCCTTTTTTGGGTAATTAACTAATTACGCTTAGAAATCTGATTGTTTATATACAATCCTTCTGTCCAGCCACTTTGTACTTTTTTCCCACTGCGTTTGAAATTTATCTCTTTCTAGGACAGGTACACTGCATGGAACAAAACTAGACGTAATCTGAAGAAGCAACTTCTAATGAATGCAGCAGGGGGAACGTCCCCTCCCTTCGAAGTGATCATAAAATTATCTTCATTAATCTGATATATTGCGGGTGGGTATTGAGTTTTTATAAAAGCTTACCATGCTTACAATGTCTTAATCTGGAGGTTCTTCTTTCATTGCTTTGTTAAAATCGATCAACTTTTGCTTAAATCTTTCTTCTTTGATGATTTCATTGAATAATACTTCCAAATGCAAACTTTTTCGGCTGTTTCTCGTTAATTTTTATTATGTATTGAAGTTAACATTTAAAAGAAATCAAGAAATCTTTGCAAGTTGCCTTAAATAGAAAGTCATTAATTTCCAACGCCAGCCGACGTATTTCTTATACGGTTTTCTCTAAAGAAATAATGTAACAAAACTTTCGCAAATGATGTGCGGTTCATAAAGAATAAACATTTTTCTAAAAAATATGAATGTTTTAAGTGTTAAAAAGAGATCAACTGATTGTTAAATTTTGTTGCCAATCCTTCAAATATAATTTTCCTCATTTTTTTGTAGATATTCAGGGCTTCTTAACATCAAATATTATTAATATTCAAAGTCATGCACATCTAATAGTCAAAACATTCCCAAATGGTAGCCTGCCAAGTATGGTATATTCGGATTTTAATCGTAGTTGGAACACTTAATTATTTGAAATATTTTATGAATTATTTTCTTATTAATAATTTTTACGAGATTAATGGCAATAGTATTTTAAATTCGTAAAATTTAATGTATACATTTCATTACTATGTCATTACAGTTCTTCTGAACAATATAATAATAAAAATTGGAATGGCTGAGATTCAACCATTTAAAATTTATTTTAAAGTAAGCAAATTAAATGAAGTCCCATAAGTATAAATTTTATTGAATGCAATGTGGGGTTTTCTCTGAAATTGTTTTTGTACCTGTCTTGTTTAACAACAAAAAAAGACTCCATTAACCGAAATTCAAAATATATCTCTGTTAACTGATACTTTTCATTTGACTTAAGAGCATACTATTCAGGGGATTATTTAATTACACAATTCATTAATGTGCCAATAAATTATACCCTGCGATGAATGAATTATTGTAGCCAATAGATTTGTAAAACTTTGACACAGTTATATATCTCCCCTATCTTATGCACTTTCCCCGATTTTGACTTCTTTTTTTGCAATCATAAAATATTATCTAATTTTTGAAATTCTTTTCGACACTGCAATTCGAAAATTTGTGAACTCTTGATGGTAGTATTTTATTTAGCAGCTCCAGAATATAATAATTTTTTTTCAATATTCAAGAATTATTTAATAGAGAATTACATAAAAAGTTAATTCACACATTTTATTATACACTGATGGAAAAAAAATCCCAACACCAAGAAAAAATTATTGTACAGTAATGAAATTTTAGGAATACATTTGTCTAGGTAACATATTTAATTGATTAAAGTTTCAAGATCACAGGTAGAGCCATTGGCGAGAAGAGCCATTTCAAATGTGAAATGTTGGTACATTAGTAACCGGTGTAACCGCCAGAATTTTGAATGCAAGCATGCAAACGTGCATGCATTGTGTCGTACAGGTGTCGGATATCAGTTTGTGGGATGGAGTTCCATGCCTGTTGTTCTTGGGCGGTCAATGCAGGGACGGTTAATGCTGGTTGTGAAGGACGCTGGAGTTGTCGTCCCATGATGTCCCATACGTGCTCGATTGGAGAAAGATCTGGTGATCTAGCAGGCCAAGGAAACATGTTGAAACTCTGTAGACCATGTTGGGTTACAACAGCGGTATGAGGGCGAGCGTTATCCTGTTGGAAAACCCCCCCTTAAATGCTGTTCATGAATGGCAGCACAACAGGTTGTATCACTAGACTGACGTACAAATTTGCAGTCAGGGTGCGTGGGATAACCACGAGAGTGCTCCTACTGTCATACGAAATTGCTCCCCAAACCAAAACTCCAGGAGTCGGCCCTGTGTGTCTAGGCCTCAGACAGGTCACTAACAGGCGTTCACCTGGCCTCCTTCTAACCAACAAACGGCTATCACTGTGACCAAGGCAGAACCGGCTTTCATCAGAAAACACAACAGATCTCCACTCCGTTCTCCAATGAGTTCTAGCTTGACACTACTCACGTCGCAAATGACAGTGTTTTGGAGTCATTGGAATGCACTGTACAGGGCGTCTGGCTCGGAGCTGTCCTTGAAGTAACCGATTTGTAACAGTTCGTTGTGTCACTGTGGTGCCAACTGCAGCTCGAATTTCAGCTGCAGACGCAGTATGATTGGCCACAGCCATACGCCAAATACGACGGTCTTCCCTCTCTGTAGTACCATGTGGCCACCCGGAATCTGGTCTTTTTGAGGCAGTACCTTCCCTTGACCACTGCCGCCAATACTCATGCACAGTGGATACATTCCTGCCAAGTCTTTCAGAAATATCGTGGAAAGAAAACCCACCTTCTTGTAGCCCTACAACACGACCTCGTTCAAACTCAGTGAGCTGTAGATAATGGCTTCTTCGTCTAGATAATGGCATCCTTGACTAACATTAACCCACTACGTCAAATCTCAGCTGTAAATAATGAGCACGAACCTTACAACGCTTATTTAAAGCAAACCTCATTTACATGTTCATAGTGTCGCTACTAGCGCCACACTTATGCGCGTAGCTCGAAATTTGAATCGACGTCATCTTTCAGATGTATAAACACGCCTACCAAATTTCGTTTATCTAGCACAGCTCCTTCCTAGTGTTGGGATTTTTTCTCATCAGTGTATAATAAAGAATAAGAAATTTATTTAAATTTATACTGTAAGGATCAATAGAAGATTTCCTAATATTCAATAAAATTGAACTATATTTTTAATGCGACTAAAATTCCAAAATACTTAAAACATGATTTACAATTACCAAAATTTCCATAAATCTCAAAATTTCAATTTTAATTTATTTCTTATTTTTTCCCTTATAGAAGTGTGCTTTACTTATTTTTATTGCCTGGTGTACAAAAATTCGTCACATGCAGGACAGAACGAATAACAATTCATAGATAAAATTATTATTCATAGATAAACACATACATTGGTACTCGAACTTAATTGAATGCTAGGGATGTATTGTAAGAATCTTATTTGGCTAACATTCAAAAGCTTTCGCAATCAAAGTAACTACTTTTCCTTTCTTTGTATTCCTGTATGCTTTTTGTCGCAGATTACAATTGTTGTGGAAGAGAAAAAGATAACAATAGTTAGATAATCTCTATAGTACTTACTGATTTCCCTCTCTTATTGTGCTTATTTCTTTAACCATGAGTTTGAATAGATATGCTAAAAGAAAAGGAATCAAAACAACCAAAAATAGTTATTTTATATTTAGCTTCTTGAACTAAATATTTTAAGTATTTGAACTAATAATAATTGTTAAAAAATCCTATAGTTTGTTTTAAAAGATTTTTTAATCAAATTTTTAGTGATTATGAAATTGGATATACAGTTTCATTTTTTGTTTTTTTCTTACTCAAATAAAGTTAAAATCAAGAAAAATTATTTATTCACTAACTTAACACTGGCATCCTATCCAATGTGCGCTATTATTTCTTTCTAGATATATACAAAAGTACAGTTGAAATACAAATAAAAATACACTGCAATATATAATTAATGAATTGTGTAATATGCATAATATCATAAATAGGAAAAAAATCTACATGAACTAAAAAAAAGTTTAAAAATTAATTTAAATTCCTTCAAGAAAGGTTAAATAAAAAAAATATGACAAAAACCTTATGTAATAATGAAGAGCAAAAACATGAAACATATTAAATCATGTATCAATGACTTCGAAATAAAATAAAAATCTTAAAAGGAAAGCAATATTCAGTTTTTTAGCGTTCTTTCTGCTGGAATGATAATCGCATATGTGTCTGAAAATAATTAAAAAATCGCTCAATTCTTCCTGTGTTTGTTCTTAGTTTTCAATTAATTTATAATTAACAAAAGTTTTAAATCGTTTAGTTATGTCGAGTCAGTAACATCTGAATAAAAATCCACCTGAGAAAAAAATCATATCGTTTGTACAAAAAAAGTGAAGAAGTGAATTTGCAAATTATTTTTCTAACAAAATTCTGTCTGTCAGCAAAATCTTTGCCTAAAATGCTATACTTTTTCTGAAATCGTTTTCATTTAGTCGCTTGGGATTTATTATTTCCTATTTATGGATCAATAATGATAATAAACTCTTTAACTTCTGTTACTTTTTCGTTTAAGCATTATATCAAAGCAGAGATTTGACTACAATAAAATTCTATGCAGTCCATATTTATCATAAAAATAGATTAATTTTTGTTTCATACATTCCCCTTGACATTTTCTTGAATTTCCAAAAGTTTCTTCATATGACGGAACATGAGGGTTTGACATTAAACTATTATGGATAGCATTGTTACTACTTCAGTAGAATGCAGATGAACAGAGAATGTGGAAACAATGTATGGATTCCACGAAGGCGAACAATGATAGCCCTGGATTACGGGAGATGACAAGGGTTTGTTGAGAAACTGAATGCTTGCTAGCACTTTACTGTTTGAATCTGATTAGTCTTTAATGTAACTGAATAAGGCAGACAATAGCGGGGAAATGAATCGAATTCTTGGTCATTGTTAAATTTTCTTTATTATTTTTTGAACATTGAAAATAGTTTGCAATGTATACCAGCAAGAATGTAAGAAACAAAAAGTTTGTGATTTTTATTTAAATAAACACTGAATGTTAACGAAATAAAATTTATAAAATCAATAGCTACCACAAAATAAAGTAAATTAATAATCTGAAGAACTATATTTGAAGTCCTTTTTTTGTTTCAGCATTAGCATTCATTCAGATCCATGAAATAACGAAATTTGATCAAAATATACAATCATGTTAAATGGTTAAACATTTCATTTAACCTATCCTGACTAATTATTCTCCCCCTTGGATTA
>JAPMOQ010045690.1:0-25000 GCA_026543055.1 Argiope trifasciata | reverse complement strand
AATAACTTTTCTCCAAAAAAGGCTAGTAAATTATGAATGATAGATGTTAAGCAAATAGAAACAATAATAATAATAATAAAAAACAGTAGAAAAATAACGAATAAATAAAAAATAAAAAGTTAAGCGGGGAACAACGATGTACTCACAAGAAAGCGCATAGAAGTAGAATAAATGATAGTTCAGACGAAGACAGCACCTGCAGCCAGATATACCGAAACTTTTGGAGAAAGTGCCTTTTTATTCACCTGGAAAATGTTTCATTATAAAAGACGAAGTTCAAAAGGTCTTGTGTTTCAGAAGCTGCTGATGTTATTTTAGAAAATCGAATTTCAGAAAATTTTGGTTGAATGTGAAGTTGAATCTTGTAAGATAGATGGAGTAAAACGCATTATTTTTTTGTTGCTTTATATATTCGCTGCCCCAACTTGATTCTTAATTTTGAAGCCATTTTAATAAATTGAAGTTCTTTTGCACAGTTTTGAGCTATAAAAGGTTTTGTAATAAGTTTGAGTGAAAAATAAATAAATAAATTAACATGGTAACAAAAATTAAACCGGAGTCCTAGCTTAGTGGTAGCGTATCTTCCCCGTGATCAGGGCGTCCTGGGTTTAGGAAAGGTTGTTCTTCATCTGTTTTATCTGTGAATGTCCTCACTTTCTGTAAAACGGATTTGGGAATGTGATGCGTGAGTATTCTAGGACCTAGTTGGCGCTACTAAAAACAAGAAGCGAATCCTTGGCCTCCCTGGTTTTGGAGGTCTATTTTAAGAAACTCATTTGATTAACAGTTTTAGAATATTTTCTTGATGATTATGACTCAAAACAATAAATAATTATTAATTGCAATTTTTTTAAAATAAATAAATAAATTGAGGTATTTTAGGTAATATTTGATGAAATTAGAGCAAAATGCAAAACACTCTACACAAAATTCAAGTTCTCCAATTTAAATTATTTTTTTGCACAGCATGAGTAATGTACTTATAAAGACAATAAATTAACAGTTAAGAAAAATATACAACTGAAAAAAAGCTATGGCTTTTCGAAAAATTTTATGGTAAAAAATATTGCGAAAATCGTAGGTAAAATTGGCAATAAAGTGCTAAAAATCAAAAACTATTAATATTAGACCTAAATCCGTAGTTTACTCTCTTCATAACACTTTTGGTAATATGCATACAAAATTTTAAGAAATATAACCATAAGTGTTTGTGAAACTATGTTTTGCGTAATAAAATTTTGACAAAAAGCACATTTTCTACAAACTGCATTTAAAGTTTTTATTTTGATACATCTAAACACAATATTTCATTTTAAATATTTAAATTTTACCACTTTTGTCGCAAATGCTTTCTTTATTCTCAGTTTGATATAAATTTTTTCTTTTTAATAGCGCAATATATTTTTCTGGATCATCTTGTTAAGGCAAAGACAGTGTGTTTAAGGCAACACTCGATGTCGAAGCTACTGTATTATGTTGGCATGTAATGATCTGGAGTACTGCCCAATTAATTACAAACTCCTATTATGCAGGAAAAACCATCATTGAATAACAGTTCATAATCAAATATAGCAATTTTCAACTTAACAAATGTATTGTTGGGATTAATTGTCTATAATAGATTGTTCAACCTTTGAAAGCATTTTTTTCAGAAGATTTGGGTCCCATTATTTAATCTAAGTAGACAAATATAATGATATTCGTAATATTTTTGGCAGTCCTATACTAAAGTATTTATGGAGAAAACATGGACGAATACAGCAAGTGTTGCATTTTGAATCAGAAACAAAATATCAGCATTGAATCTTATTGCAACGCCCTAATAGTCTTGCAATTTATATATGATTTTGTCTGTATGATTCCTTTAATTTCGCATTTATTAGATTTTTAAATCTCTCAATTGAATAACCACTTCCCTTTGAATATGCCCTACACATTCACATTTCATAACAGAGATTTTAGAGAATTTTAGTCAGTGAATATGAATGGTATTTAAGGGCAAAAAACTGACTTCTATTTCCGTGAAATAGAATATTTCCGGTTTCATTTTCGTTAATGTTGATTTAAAGAAACGTCTATATCGTCTGATATAACAATCTGATATAACAACAAACAAAACAAACACATATTTAGAAATGCAATTAAATGGTCTTTCAAATGTAACAATAAAAAACAATTGATTTTAATCCAAAACGGTCTTGGTAAACCAGGCAGATACCTTGATATCGCTGTCTTCGTCAGCGAGCTTCTCCATGGTACGTGCCATTAGAAACAACAACAAATATTGAAATATTATAAAAGACATAAAACAAATGTAATCACGGTAAACAAGTTTTAAGAGCAAGAAATCCAAACAAGCTCTTCTTTATAAATAATAACAACAATAACATTTTATTTCTATGAAAAGTATTTTATTATTTATTTCCGTCTACTCAAGATAGATATAGAATGTTCGACAGAAAAATAAGTGAAGTAGAAATAAATTGTTACACAGATCAAAAAAGTGGAAAACTATCTTCATTTCAAAGTTGAGAATTTTCTCGTTTCATTCCATCTTTTAGAAGAAGAATAGAGAATAAAGAAAAGCCTCTGCTCGAAGGAAGCTGCATTCATTTAGCAATCACCTGGCGTTAAATCTCGAAGTTTCTTGGAGTGTTGCGTGTTTAGCATGAAATCCTTTCGACAGTTTACTTTCTTTAAAAATAAAAACTGCTATCTGGATCTATTGATTTTCGATCGGCAAAGGATTTCTTAAAATTCTCACACCTAAGTCTTCATCCACATAAATTAAAAAGATAAGGAGCAGAAATGAACTATTTCCTGATTATTAATTAATAAAGATTGAAAATGACTTTCAGTATAGGCTTGACTATTGGGGCACATAACTGATGAATTAATATACAGCTATGGTTAAATTTTAAGTTCTAAATAATTAATTCTATATAGAATGAATAATTCTGTAGTTCATTTTATATAGAAACTGACCAGAAAATAATTAAAAGATTAGTATGCCATGTTACTGAAAAGATGTATTAAAACTCATTTTTAATTTTTATGAAGTGGGCATACAACAATAAGAGGTTCAGTATATATTAAATTTAGAGAATTATTTCCGAGATATTGAGTTTCTATCACATAATAACACACTGAGATTTGGTTTATGAAAAACATTTTTAAGAGCAAGAAAGACTATTTTTTACAAGAAAAACGACAAAAAACCCCGATTACTTTTGTTTCTTACAGATGAATTCTGAGATTTTTTATTGAACATTGAAATAAATTCCAGAATTATAACAAAACAGGCTTCATATTTTTTAAAATCTTTTTTAATTATAAGTAATCATGAAATTTTTGAAATTCAAATGTTTTAGAAAAGTTTTCATACATTTCTTAAATAAATATATAATTATTCTTACATAAAATGTATTGTTTACATCCATTTTTGATTTTTCAAATAAATATTATTTTTTACTTCAAATTTTTCTTATAAATAATTAAAAATTTCTTCATTCAATAATTGTTTTTGGAAATTGATACCTTTGACTAAGTTTATATAGAAATTGTAATGAAAAAAAATAGCAAAATTACTATTAAATTATTATTTTATTTCCAGAATAAAAAGTTTACATTTGATAATCAATCATCAAAAAATATTTTATAGCAATACGGTCTTTTGAAAAAGTAAAAATATAGCAGGATCTAATATTAATAATAATAAAAAACTTTTAATAGTTTGACCATGAAAATAAAAAAACACTTTCAAATATTTCTATTCCATCATTAACAAGAATAAAAATGCAAAAATACTTTATAAAGGGACAAAATAATGTTTACTAAAAAATTAACTCATTATTATAAAGTCTTAAAAAGAACCATTAATGTACAGATTTGCAAAATAATGAATAATCAGAAAGGAGCAATGGACTAAATGAGACAAATATATCTTTAGGAATTAATCTATCTAGCTTTCTTGGTTTTGTACTGAATAACAACTTTTATTTGGACAGCCAAATTGACAGATTTTCTGTGAATAGACTTCTTTCAAGAAGTGATAGAAACCTAAAAATTAGGTCCTAAGTCCATATATCGAATTTCATCTGACTACCTCAAGGCATTTTTGAATTATCGTACTTGAGGGCAGACAGATCAAATTCCGAAATTTTGTTTTCCAGGATCGGGATGTTCTTGCATATGAAGAATCGTCAAAATCTCGAGTTTGAATTTTTTTGAGTATTACACTTAATATTGAAGATTTATCTTTAGTATATTTTATATATGAGAAAATAAAAAGCAAATGGAAAGGGCAATATAAACTGATCTAATTCCAAAATTATGTTTTGCAGGCTATGGGAGGTGTTTGAATATAGAGACTCTTCAAAATGTCGAGTTTGAATTTATAATTGAGAATTCCAAACGATATTGATTATTTACTGTTGGTATATTTTATAAAAGAGAAAATGAAATGAAACGGAAAGATCAACACAAACTAGTTAAAGTTTCAGTGGTGTATGTCATAATTTTAAACTAAATGAACTAATTACGTTTAAAACTCAAGACATCGTATATATACATTTTTATTTAAACTTTATTGTGAATCAAAAAGATTGCTTGAATAATAATTTAAAGCATTTTTGTTTGAGAAAAATATCGCCCATTTTTTGATATGATAATTTCTGTAAAACAGATGATTTATACCATGCATCTTTCATCCGAACATATGCACTATGCGGTCCCAATATATTAGAATATGTGACTTCTGCATTACATAATTACTTCTCTCTGATCGATTCAAACTACTGATATTCAAATGAATTTAATTACAGAATGTTATCCTATACAGTAATCGGGTTACATGTGATTTCCATATGAAAAGCAATAACCAATATTGCTATATATGTAAGAGCGTTTTGTTACGCTGCCACTGTTGGTAACCTACTCGAAACGGATTGCACTGTGTAAGTGCAAAGAATTTCTGAACCAAAAAGATGAGTAGCACACCATTTGTGCCATGAAATTGAATTTCAAATTTCGGGTTCTTGGAATGATTCTAAAAGAGACCATTTCAAATAGGTTGGATAATTTACCTTTGAGTTATACATCTCCCTATAAAGAATTGAACTTTTATTTTGTGATTCACTACACATTCTATACAATAAACAAGTCGATGAACTTTCTAAATTTTTTGCTTTACAAAAAAAATCATTGTTGTTGCATACGAATTTACTTAAAGCACGAATTATAAAAATTATATTTTGATGCTTGAGTAGTTGTCGAAATTTGCCAATGATGGTAAGAAGTAAAAATCATTTACGAACTGTCATACGCTCTGCTTTTTTAAAAGCAAAACTTCACATTTCAATCTTCTTCATTTGGATAGTTTTTAAATTTTGAGTCCAGAGGTGTATAATTCCCCACCAAAAAAAAAAAAAAAAAAAAGGTGAAGAGGCAGTTGGAGAAATTCATTATTCTAAAAAATTACATTTAGATTTGAAATGAAAATGCAAACAATTAATTCGCTCGGTATTAGTGAAACAAACTGAATATAAAAATCTGAAACACAATATGATTTAAAAGTAAAGTATTTGGATTTAAAATTTAATTTTATGCTCAAGACAGAAAAGGTAAAAGTATAGACAATTAGAATATTATTAAGAGAATTGGAACAGAAATAAGATAAATAGGAAAAAAAGGACATAACTTGAAAAAATCTTAAAAGTTAAAACAATCGGACAAATCACACTATTACAGTTTAAAAAAATTGAGGGAAAATAAATTGAAATATGAAATATTTTACTATTTTTTTAATTTACTTTGTAATATTTGCAGTAATTTCTTCGTTTCCCCTTTTTTTCACGTTATAGAACATTGTATCATATAAAAATTATGGCATATATATATTTTAAAAATGAAAAGATGTATTTTATTTTTATCCAGATAAAGTAGAGCTGTTAAATTAAGTAGAGGTAGGCTTAAACAAAATTTCTCATTCACTTCACTTAAAAGTCGTCTTTTACTTTGGTAATGTCAATAAATTGTTTATTCAAAATTTTTAGCTTTGAAAATTTTTAAATGATTTCTTATGTATATAAAAAACTTTCAAACTCCTCTTTTTTCTTCGAAGACGAAGTAAATAATCTAGCTTTTAGAGAAATTAACAGTTTTCGGAATTTTTTTATTGTAGAGATTATTTGTGAATCAGGCACATTTTCCAAAGAAAGAAAGAAAATAAACATTTTATTTAATAAACTTAATCCTTCTTGAATTTTCACTCGAAAGATTGCATAGAAGCTTAAAAATATTTTTATCAAGCTTAGGATACACACATTTATTTTCTTTTGAAGTTATTTGAAATACTTTTTGAGTTCAACTTTTTGTGGAAGCATATTTTCTTTCTTTTCAACCTGAATTATTTGGGCTTTTTAAAGTAGTATAAATAATATTAACAAACTTTTTAAAGGAAACTGATGTTTATGTTTAAACAGCAATGTTTTATTAGGAAAGTTCTGTCTTCTAAATTTTGATGATGAAAAAATACGTCATTGGTTGCTATGATTCCTTTTTAAAATGATTTAAAATTTTATACTTTCCCTAAGAACGTATTTTTAGATTAAATCTGCGGTATTTTTAGATTAAACATATGATAGCAAATAAATTGATAAATCAAAAAAGGAAACTTTCATTGGAGCAATATAGAAATGTTTCGTTGAAATATTTTTCGCATTTAATTAAAAATACATTATTAAAGCTATTACGATATCCCGAATTGAATTATTTTTACAGTTTTCTTAGAACGTGAAGACTTTGATACGGGACAAATTTTCAATTAAATAATAAATTAACTGAAAATAATAATGCTTAAATGTCTAAAAAATATAGCTAGAAAGTCGAAAAAAGGCTATAAATTTTAAATTTTAAATGTGAGAAAACATATTTAAAATTTTAAAACTTTCTTGCAAAACATAACGAAATCATAATAGCAGGAGCCAAATTCGATTCAGTAAAAGAGTTTGGTAGAGGATTATATTACAATAATTAAACAATCGAAATAAAATGCATTTCAATCTTTCTCTGAAAAAATTTCTGAATGCTTTTAAAAATATTCTTTTTATTGAATCGGATATATATTCATTTATAAGACAGCTGTTTCATTCAGTGTATAAATTCCTCAAAAACTTTGAACATTTTTTTGATAAATTGATTGATCAATTCTTTTCTTTTAATTTCTTGAAATGAACATAACTAGAATGTTGTGAAGTTATTGATATTAAATTGACATTTATATTAAATTCATGACATGTTTTAAACTTTCTAATGAAATGAATCAGTTTGTAATCGAACTATATAATTATTCCTTTTAAAGTGAGTACGGCAATTCAAAAAAATGAAACCATTGATGAAATATATCATATTACTTTCGCATCTGTTCTATAGAAATATATTAAATTTCAGACCAAATCCATTCAGTCATGTATTCCTGAGCATGTAAAGAGGATAACTAAAAAACACATCAAACTAGATAAGTATATGTGAGTGTATAATCTTTAAATTAAAATTGGTGCCCCATGTCTAATTTGGGGACGAAGCACAACAAAAAAAATCATTGGTTGCATTTGACACCAATAAAATATTTTAAATATTACTTGATATTAATAACTTTTCTATTAAAATATTTATGTTCATCAAATTATGCCATTTTTATTTATCTATTTTCTATTATATACATAAAATCAAGTTTTTTGATATTGTATTTGCTTGCATTTATTAATTTTTGAGATGTTTGTCCTATTTCAGGAAAAATTAAGAAATATTAGTTTTAGAATATAATTTCCAATAATTTAGAAGATTTCTTTTAAATCAAATGTTAGTAAAAAATAAGTGTGGAAAATTATTTATTCACGTTTGAAAAAATATGATTTGGAGATTTCGAAACACATTCTTCACTAAGTTTTAAATCTCCAATTCAATATTTTAAAAAAGATTTCAACAACTTTTTTAAAGAATTCTTTTCAATGTTTGTGAAGTTAATTTCTACTTGATGTATCAACTACGAAATAATTGCTCGTAAATACACTGATGGAAAAAAAATCCCAACACCAAGAAAAAATTATTGTACAGTAATGAAATTTTAGGAATACATTTGTCTAGGTAACATATTTAATTGATTAAAGTTTCAAGATCACAGGTAGAGCCATTGGCGAGAAGAGCCATTCCAAATGTGAAATGTTGGTACATTAGTAACCGGTGTAACCGCCAGAATTTTGAATGCAAGCATGCAAACGTGCATGCATTGTGTCGTACAGGTGTCGGATATCAGATTGTGGGATGGAGTTCCATGCCTGTTGCACTTGGGCGGTCAATGCAGGGCGGTTAATGCTGGTTGTGGATGACGCTGGAGTTGTCGTCCAATGATGTCCCATACGTGATCGATTGGAGAAAGATCTCGTGATATAGCAGGCCAAGGCAACATGTCGACACTCTGTAGAGCATGTTGGGTTACAACAGCGGTATGAGGGCGAGTGTTATCCTGTTGGAAAACACCCCCTTGAATGCTGTTCATGGATGGCAGCACAACAGGTTGTATCACTAGACAGACGTACAAATTTCCAGTCAGGATAACCACGAGAGTGCTCCTGCTGTCATACGAAATTGCTCCCCAAACCATAACCCCAGGAGTAGGCCCTGTGTGTCTAGGCCGCAGACAGGTCACTAGCAGGCGTTCACCTGGCCTCCTTCTAACCAACAATCGGCTATCACTGCAACCAAGGCAGAACCGGCTTTCATCAGAAAGCAAAACAGATCTCCACTCCGTCCTTCAATGAGCTCTAGCTTGACACCACTCACGTCGCAAACGGCAGTGGTTTGGAGTCAGTGGAATGCACTGTACAGGGCGTCTGGCTCGGAGCTGTCCTTGAAGTAACCGATTTGTAACAGTTCGTTGTGTCACTGTGGTACCAACTGCAGCTCGAATTTCAGCTACAGAAGCAGTACGATTAGCCACAGTTATACGCCGAATACGACGGTCTTCCCTCTCAGTAGTACCACGTGGCAACCCGGAATCTGGTCTTCTTGAGGCAGTGCCTTCCCTTGACCACTGCCGCCAATACTCATGCACAGTGGATACATTCCTGCTAAGTCTTTCAGCAATATCGAGGAAAGAAAACCCACCTTCTCGTAGCCCTACAACACGACCTCGTGCAAACTCAGTGAGCTGTCGATAATGGCTTCTTCGTCTTCTCAGAGGCATCCTTGACTAACATTAACCCACTACGTCAAATCTCAACTGTAAATAACGATCACTAACCTTACAGCGCTTATTCAAAGCAAACCTCATTTGCATGTTCATAGTGTCGCTACTAGCACCACACTTACGCGCGTAGCTCGAAATTTGAATCGACGTCATCTTTCAGATGTATAAACACTCCCTACCAAATTTCGTTTATCTAGCACTGCTCCTTCCTAGAGTTGGGAATTTTTTTCCCATCAGTGTATAAAGAAGATAAAATGAGATTTGAGTCACCTTTTTGCACCAAGAAAGGAAAAGAAAGTTATTTTGAAATTGCTTTTAATTTAATATTTCGTTAGACGCCTTTATCAATCAGCAATTTCACTAGGTATAATGATCACTAAATTTTCAGTTACAATTTTTATACACTGAAGTGACAAAAGTCATCGGATAGCAATATGCAAATATACAGATGACAGTAGTATCGCAGCGAAAAAGTATAAATGCGCAGTTCGTTTTCCAGAGCTTTCATTTGTGTTTAAGTTATTCATGTGAACAGGGTTTTCGTGATTTATGGCGGCACGACGAGAATTAACAGACTTTGAACGTGGAATGTTAGTTGGAGCTAGACGCATGGGTCATTCCATTGCGGATATCGTCAGTGAATTCAACATTCCGAGATCCACAATATCAAGAGTGTGCCGAGAGTATGAAATTTCAGGCATCACATCCCATCATGGACAGCGCAGTGGGCGACCACCTGCACTTAACGTCCGAGACCGCCGACGTCTGTGTAGAATGGTCGATGTTAATAGACACGCAACACTTTGTCAAATAACTGCAGGAATCAATGTGGGACGTACGAGGGACGTGTCCGATAGGACTGTGGGGCGAAATTTGTCTTCCTTGGGCTATGACAGCAGAAGACCGACTCGAGTGCCTTTACTGACACACACACAACACCACTTCATGCCCCTGCAACTATAACCATCTGGTTATTTAAACAGTGTAATGAGCATGAAGTGGGAGAGACATGGAAAGACGCTCCTGTTCTATCCATCCCTCTGACTATTTGTTCTTCTTCTGACAATTATAGTTGATATTTGGCAAGGGATTTTAATATTGGAGGAAAGAAAGCCGAAAGCAATGAGCTTTTTGTAGTTCAAAGGGGAGATGGATTTGGCTTATTAAGTTAAATATCATGCAGATTCTGAAAAATGTTAATAAAAATATTAAAAAAAAAACTGGAAACGAGGACAGAAAAAGAGTGAGAGAAAAAAAAACACATACAAAAATACAAAAACAAATAAACGCTATGTGCAAACACAAAGATAACAGAAAATAAAAATTTGTATGAAAAGTGCTACTCTTGCGAATAATGTTCCTGGATTCTAAACAGATCTTGGTTTGCTTCCAGATGACGAATCCTACTTTGAATTTTCTTCCTGGATCCTTGGGAAGAGGCAACTCTGCGGAACCAAACTCGTTCTAGTTCGGATGTAGGCATGTTCATGTGAAATGAAGAAGTCAGCAGGCATTCTGTTGCGTAGCGGATTGGCGTGGCATCAAAATTTCCGCAGGGGCAGAAGGCGTTAGGTAACAGATTGAAACGCCGAAGATATGAGGGGAATGCCCCGTGAGATGTGAAGAAAAGGATGTCTTCCCTTTTCCAGTTACTTGGTAGAAGAGAGACTTTGGGGAGAATGTTGAATGTAGATCGCCCTGTATCTCCATCTTCCCAATCCTTTTGCCATTCTTTCATCATTTTGTTTTTAAAGAATGATTTAAGGTAGGATTTTGGTACCTTAGTATGACATTTCTCCATGTCTGATTCCGCTGCTTCTTTCGCCAGTCTGTCGGCGTCTTCGTTTCCATCATACCCAACATGGGCTTTAATCCAGGAAATTTTGATTTGCCTGTGATGAATTAAATTATGGCAGATGTTCCTCGCAACTGGATTTCGGTTTTTGGGGTTAGCTGCCGCTTTTATGCTGGCTTGGTTGTCAACTAATATTGTGATGTGTTGTGGATGGAGGTCAGTAACGTATTCTATGGCTTGTTGAAGGCCTAG
This sequence comes from Argiope trifasciata, assembly GCA_026543055.1. Classification (NCBI taxonomy): domain Eukaryota; kingdom Metazoa; phylum Arthropoda; class Arachnida; order Araneae; family Araneidae; genus Argiope; species Argiope trifasciata. The sequence goes on along the minus strand of JAPMOQ010045690.1, from coordinate 13,706 downwards.
AAGTTCAGCTTGATATACGGTATTATAATTTTGCATTTTTGTTGACCACTTATGTAAAATATTATCGTTTTCCATGACACAGAATGCAGCACCAACACCATTATCTGTCTTGGATCCATCCGTGTAAAGACGAACTCCCTTAGAGATGTGCCCACCATCTTCAGTGGAGATCTGAGTTTGAAATGGATATTGTGATGGGTGAGCGGCCCAGCCTGTTTCAGATTTTTCAACATCCATCGGATTGATCGTTGTGAGGTTCTCTGGAAGGGAAACGTTGAGTCTGTTGATTGATGTATATCTGGCTTCTTGCTGGAGCTTGAGATGTAATGGAGGAATCCCGAGGATAACTTGAAGAGCGGATGTTGGGTTCGTTCTGTAGGCTCCCGAAATTGCCAATCGGAATGACCTTTGCAGTGTTGCCAATTTCCTTTTTACTCTTACAAGTGGATCCAAGCACCAGATTGCTGCGCCATAAGCCAGCATCCTCTCAATTACAGTGGAGTAAAGGATTTTCTTTAATTTCTTGGAAATTCCCCAATATTTTCCCATTAATTTGAGGAGATTTCTATGATACAGGAATGATTTTATAGAGAGGCTTTCAATGTGTGCATTCCAATTGAATTTATCATCGATGTGGATGCCAAGATATTTGATGGAACGCTGTCTTCGAATGGTTTCTCCTTGCCAGCGGATAGTTGGTGGCTTTACGAGTTTGCTGTACATAATATATTGCGTTTTTTTGGTTGAAATTTGGACTTTTTTTTGTTGGTACAGGAAATAAATTTGGCTATTGCTTCATGTATCTGATTTCCAATTTTCTGTCCAGTGGATGCATGGGAGACTATAACAAAATCATCTGCAAATGCTTGAATCGATGTGTTTTCTGGGAAAGTTTCCTGCAGAATTTCATTTGCTACAATATTCCAGAGAGCTGGGCCACTGCAAGATCCTTGTGGACAGCCCATCCTCTGTTCTCTAATAGCTGGACCCTCACTTGAATTTAGAGCGATTTTTCTATTGAGCAGCAGGTTTTTGAAGATTGTTGCCCGATTCTTAGGGCACTGGTTATTGTTAAGGTTGGTCACAGTTGAACTATGCTGAACATTATCGAACGCCCCTTTAATATCAATTGATAGTACCAGGACATGATGGTTTTGCTTCTTTCCATCTGTTATTTTTTTAATTAATTGGTGTATTGCCATATCTGTTGACCGATCTTCTCTGAATCCATATTGATGCTCACTGATTTTATTAGATTCCTCTAGATGGTGAGTGAGGCGTTGAGTAAGGAGTTTCTCCAGAACCTTACCAATGCAGGGAGAAGTGAGATAGGTCTATATGAAGAGGCCTATTTTTCTGGTTTCCCTTCTTTTTGAAAGAGAATAATGCTTCCTATTTTCAGTGGGTCCGGAAAGGATCCCAATTTTAGACACTTATTGAACAATTCAAAGAGAAGAATTGGATATCTTTTGTTTATTTCTTGGAGAATTATATTGTCAATTCCGTCTGGTCCTGGTGCTTTACCCTTATGCAACTTTTTAATTACTGTGGCTATTTCTTCTCTAGAGAATGACCTGTCATCTGGTGCTGCTGAAGTAATTGCAGGTAGGCCTCCAGTTTCTTCGGAGATGAAAATCTCTTCTAGGAGCTTCTTGGCAGTTTATAATTGACTTCCTGTCGAGGGCTATTTTTGAGGGCTATTAATTGAACTGGTGGAATTGTTTTTCAGAATGCGGTCTTGTATTGTTTGCCATATGGATTTGAAGCATTTGAACAGAATATTTTCCAACTTGAAGTCTTGGCTTGTCTTACATGCCTCATGTAAATCGCTTGGTTTTTCTTTAACAGATGGAACATAGCACTCCTCTGGTCTTTTGGGGCTCTTTGTGCCCGCTGTCTCAGTGCTTTGAGCCTATTTTTCTCTATCTCCACTTTTGTGGTGTACCAGGTGGGGGGTTTCAATGCTTGTTGCTTTTTAATTTTATAAGAACTCATGCAAGCTTCAATTATTGAGTTTTGAATGTGGCTTGTTACTTTATTTATTGTTTCCTGTGTGTCACATTTTCTGATTTCTTGAAGAAAAATATTGATATTTGGTTTTAGAATGCCAAGGAATTTCTTGTGGTTCCCGTGAAGAGTTTTAAATTTATTAAATGAGCATTGTTGTATTTCAGTGTTAATTTGTGTGATGATGTATTTGTGGTCACTGAGGGATGGTTCTTCAGAGACATCCCATTTTGCAATTTGTGAGCTTAAATTTGGTGTACAGATAGTTAAATCTGGCCAGCCTTTGGATACGTCTCTCTGAAATGTTGGGGGAGCATCTGATCTGTTTATAACAAACAGGTCGTTTGCCAGGATAAGATCTAATACTTTTTCCCCCCTTGTGTCATTGGTTCTGTATCCCCACAGAGTATGGTAGCCGTTAAGATCCGCTCCAATAAAAATTGATTCGTTTTTAAGAGAAGTAATGATTTCCTACATTTCCTGTAACGTTTCTTCAATGTTAGCATATGGAGAGTTATAGGTTGAAATGAAAGTAGTTGGTTGATTTCCTGTTTGCAGTTTGATGGCTACCATATCTTGTTTATACGCTATGATGACTGGTTGTAATTTTCTATTGACTATTGCTATTGCTGCTTTTTTGGATTTGGATGTGAAAATATTCCAAGTTTTAGGAAGACCTTGAATTTCTCCTGCATTGATATATGGCTCCTGAATAAGAATGATATCTGAATTAAAAGTGGAAATAGATTTTTGGAGCTGATCACTAGCTGCCTTGGCGCGAGCAAGGTTAATTTGAAGAGTATTGATAGAAATATTATCCGATGATGATGAGATGGAAAATGAATATTGCGGGAAACAAACCATATTAGTAATCTCTCGTTTGACGATAAGCTGCTACCTCATGCTGGTAACAGGAGCAGATATTGTCTGTAGCTTTATGAAGGATTGGGAAGTTCGTTCCATAATGGAAGTTATGGTGGCTGCAATTAATACAGACTATTTGGGTAGAATTGCATTTCCTGGTATTATGCCTACCGGCACATTTGCCGCACGTAAGCCTTACATCCCTATATTCCTTTGCCAAATGTCGCACGACATCGCCTGCAGTGACTCTCCTGGGCTCGTGAGCATATCGACTGGTCCTTAGACCAGTGGAAAACCGTGGTGTGGTCAGATGAGTCACGATTTCAGTTGTTACGAGCTGATGGTAGAGTTCAACTGTGGCGCAGACCCCACGAAGCCATGGATCCAAACTGTCAGCAAGGCACTGTTCAAGCTGGTAGTGGCTGCATAATAGTGTGGGCTGTTTTTACATGGCATGGACTCGGTCCTCTGGTGCAACTGAATCGATCATTGACTGGAAATGGTTATGTTCAGCTGCTTGCAGATCATTTGCAGCCATTCATGAACTTCACGTATCCACACAACGATGGGATTTTTATGGATGACAATGCGCCATATCACCGGGCCAGAACTGTGCGCGATTGGTTTGAAGAACATTCCGGACAATTCCAGCGCATGATCTGGCCACCTAGATCGCCCGATATGAATCCCATCGAGCATTTATGGGACATCATCGAAAGGTCCGTTCGTGCCCAAACTCCTGCACTATCCACTCTTTCACAATTATGGACTCTATACATTCAGCATGGCTCAATATTCCGGCAGAGGATTTCCAACGACTTGTGGACTCCATGACACGTCGAGTTGTTGCACTTCGCAGGGCAAAAGGAGGACCTACACGATATTAACAGTCATCCCATGACTTTTGTCACTTCAGTGTATATTTTGTATTAATCAATCAATGAGAAAAATATTTTAAGGTCTCAAATTTTCATAGTTGTTTATCTTTATATTATTACGGGGCGCTTACAGAGGGCCTGTAATTATTAGCAAGCAATTCGCATTATTACTTAATAGAAAAAACATGCTCATACACTTAAAATGCAGTAAAAAATATGTAGTTGCAAAATAATTAAACTGTTTTAACTGTCTATGTTCCAAAAACAATTTCCTCATGAGAATAAACAAACACTCTTAATAACTGGATACATTTCAATCTAGTTTTTTGAACAATATAACATGCCCCACTTGCACTGAGTGGCCAAATTATTATAATAACCTTGTAACGTAATTGATCTGAAAAAAGATTTAAATGTCCTTGGGCATTCAGAAGTTGCTCCACAGTAATTATAAGACCTATGCAATACAAAAAAATATATCCCCCAAACTGTAGAATTGTCTCCACAAGCTTCAAGTGTCATAGCAATGCAGTTTGAGTGCATGTTTTCGTTCTGTTTTTATTATATCCTAACTCTGCCATGTGCATGATGTATTTGAAAACTCGGTTTATCAGACCCCATAACTCCTTTTCCAGTCATCTACTGTCCAATCCTTAAGCGCTTTTGCAAACTAGAGATCAGCTCTTGTTTAAGGCTGACAGCAGAGGGTCTGAAACAGGTCGTCGACTCCCATAGCCTGTACAGTGTAATATGTGCTGCATACTTCGTTCAGAAACGTTAATGGTTGCTTCTTCAATAGATTCCACGCTATTTGATGTACTGTTATTATTTTGTTGGCATGGATAACTCCGACATATCCTCTTTCAGCTCGAGCATTCCGTAGTCTGTGACGACCACAAGTATGGCGGTGAGACTTGGTTTTCTGCTTTGTAATCTGCTCTCTGTACATATAAATAGCTACTGCTCTCGAACACTTCACAAGAGCAGCCGTTTTGCTGATATTGGTTCCTACAATCACCCCACATTCAAACACAGTTAAGTCACATTTTTTGCTCATATCTCACGCGTAACATAGTACAATTGATGGTTCACTGGATTTTCAATCCATTTTTGCAGCTACCGTACCCTCTAGTGGAAACTCTGCGACTCAATAGCTTATTTCGCATAGACTAAGCTATAATAATTTGGCCACTCAGTGTATATACCATTTGTTAGAAGATATTCTACAACACTACAAATTGTTTCTTTCACTTTTTGTAATTGCTTGTTGAATGGTTTATATAAAAAGGACAATGGATTTGTTTTTCAAATTATTAGCTAAAGAATCACAGTCTCATAACTACGGGCAAATGCTGGTCCTCAAGATTTTTTTTCTAAACTCAAAAAATAAATGTGTTTGAATTGGTGAAACCAAAGAATTGTGCTATCTATGATGGTCCAATTTATTTATTTCACAAATTTCTGTTTATTGGTCTGAAATAAGAATTTAAAAGCTAGCATATTCTAAAACTAAAGGGGTACTTTGATCCTTAATTGCTTTTTTGATTTATGCAAAGCAGAAAGCCTATGGCTCTTTCATTTTTACTTATTAAAAAGAGATAGTTGGTTTCCTTTTGTGTGTCACTTTAAAAGGTGGTAAAATAGAAATGCAAATTTAATCCTGCTTCTTCAGTTTCAACTTCAAATAAAGTCAGCAATTAACTTTTGTGAAGTTATATCATATCAAAGATTTATAATCATTTCATAATTATTGAATCACAAACTATTGCTGCTCTTTTCTTTCCAAAAATTGAAAATACATGCAAAATCATTGATATTAATTAAAATTAATGCTAACATTTTCCATTTCTCCTTTCCCATTATCTGCAAAAAAAAAAACTATGCCATTTTTTGCTATAAGTGAACTTTTTCATGGAACGAAAAAGCAAAGCATAAAATGTGAGAACCTAATTTGCTATTTTTAACTAGAAACGAGGAAAGTGTAGACAGATATAGATATATAAAATCAAAGTTAGCTATTATCGAAATTATATTTTCTTACATGGGCGTTTTCTAACAAGGATAATTTTCTAAATTTAATTGACTAATTTTTTTATGAAGGCAATTTTTTTGGCAGAAAATTTGTCATGGGAAAGCTCATTAGATGGCGAAAGCTCGATTTTTTTTCAATAACACAAAATGAAAAATGCCAATTTTGCCGTTTTAAGCCAGTTTTTAAGCCTTCAAGGGCCTATTAAACTATTTTATTCATGCAAAAAAACTATTTTTTAATGTATTTTCACATTAAACTCTGTTTACTATTTCATAAAGTTATCTTCATGGGTCCATTGAACTATTCTCAACACACTCATACTCACAAGAGAGCATATGAGAGAAAAATTTTCTATTTTTTATTTTCATATATATGCCACGACTTTTGTCAAGAGAAAGAATTGGAATCATCAAAATATCAGACTGAAAACTTAAATGGATTTCCCAGCGTTTAATCTCTCTAAGTTCGAAAGTTATGTATTTGAAATTGTGACTATTTGCCTGTCTATAAACTCAAAACTTTAAAACTTTTTAGAGATTGAAATTTGGCATGATGTTTTAATAATGTCTACGAATATCTTAAAATCAGTACGGAATCTGATAATTAACATGATAACTATTCAATGAAATGAGCCTGACAGATAGAACTTGGAATACAGGGTTAGCATATATTGTAAATTGTATCTAATTTGAAACCAAATTCAACGAGAGGTGGTTCGTAATTAATAGATGCAAGGATTTAAAATGACTAAAATTTAGTATGTGATTCTAGTTCTAGATCTAAAGTAAATTTTAATTTTAATAGTCACAAACAGACATGATTTTGGACACTTGTGTATTAAGCCCAAATCACATAAGTATTTTGGACATCTTTGCCGTTTGTGCATTTTTAAGTATTTGGATTAACGACCAAAAATAATGCAGTGAAAGTGATAAATTCACACCATAGATCCCTATTCTGCAACTATTTCTTACCAATAAAGTATCTCATTTGCATCCTTTTTCAAGGTTCACATTTTTATGTGGTGGTGGGGGCAACACACTTGTCAGAAGTTATTCAAGAAAATTTAAGGGAGAATACTTTCATTAGTTTGTAGTTATTGAGTGTAATATCTTAATGTTTGTCAAATGATTATTTCTCAATTAACTGATAGCATAGTTTTTTGGTTTGAAATAATTAACTAAAAAAGGAAATTATTGAGTTGGTGCATAATTATCAGGCATTTCTTTGACTTGATTTATTTATATAAAAAATTACAATGTATTACAAATTTTTGAATGAAAATATTCTTTTAGGTTATAAAAAGCCACGTCGATAACTATACTCAGATTAGTAGTATTATGCTGTGTAAGTTTTTGAAAGGATAGAAAGCAGCGCCGTTTCGCGAATTCAGCGAACTAATGGGGAAGGCACAAACAGAGTAAGTCGATGTAGAAAGTGGTTTGTCAGTTTCAAAACTGGTGGCAGTGGCTTAGGAGATAAGCCAGGCAGAAATCGACCATCGGATTTCGAAGACCAGGCACTTTTGGCAGCCGTGGAAGGAGGCGAAAGCTTGAGAACTCGAATGCTGGTCAAAAATTTCAATGTGGCCCATTCAACTACCGTTCGGTTATTAAACTAGATGTTGACTTCATTTCGGATTAATCATTTAAAATTTTTATTGTAGAGCTTTTATGTTTCATTTTCATAATAGTTTAGCTTAGTTTAGTTATATTAACGTCCCGTTTCAAAGCAACACGAGGGCTACTTTGGGACGTACCTTGTAATTTTGAACCACGATCAGATGACGAGGACGGCACCTGAACTGGCCCCCTCCTCTCCTGGAGGAGGACATCAGCGGGAGGACGTTTGGCCTGACATATTTAACGTACAAGAGACCCCCTCACACGACGGATCTTCGGTGGAATTGAGTCTCGAACCTGAAACCCTTCTGTTCCGAATACCACCAGGCCACCGTGGCCCTCATTTTCATAATAAATAACGTTTAAGAATGCCTGATAATATCGTTTAAAAGCGCCTGATAATTATGTATCAAACTGATAAAAGGAGAAAGATCTTTAATGGAAGTCCGGTAGAAGTTTTCTAGAATATTGAATCAAATTAACTGACCTTCAGACTAGATGAAAAAAACCTTTGTCACCGTTGAATATTCATATAGCATTAGATGTTATGGATTTGATGTAGGTACGTAGCTGTTTGTCAAATATATGTAACAATTAGTTTGGTTTAGATGAAATACAAAAATCCCCCTTTTTCGCAATATAGAATTTTTTTCATTAGTATTATGCAAGATATTCACGTTCTTATCAAGGGTCCAAAATTTTATTCTGGAGGAGGTGGAAGTAAAATTAATTGGAGAGATGTGACAAGATCTTTCCCTCTGATTTAAAATTAAAGCAATGATAAATACAATAAAATTTTGAGCGATGTACTAGAAAAGTAATATCACTCCTTATAATAGTGATAATGAAAATAATAAAAATTAACTTAAGAAGTATCAATAATAAAATAAAACTGATAAAATTAATTATAATAACGTCGAATGAAAGTGCACGATTGAACTGATGGTATTATGCGCACGATGTAGAAATTATCAAAATTGATTTTGGCAGAGTAGAAAATTCAGTCGTTCCTCGGCCCTCTAGTCTTTCATCATTCAAGAATTTTGTAACTTTTGTAAGGGATCTATCTATTCTCTGAGAAGCAGCGCAAAAAAAGCTATAAATGTATGCAGTTTAGATATTTTAATGGTAAAGCATGTCTACTTCCTGAATACTTTGCATTTTCGGAAGAAATTGTAATAAATAAATCGTAATAAAATTTTTAATATTAATTCTAAGAAACCAAAAAAAAAAAAAAAAGGAAAAAAATCCCAAACATCTGCGGGTATAAGTGTAATTCATCAAAAATGAGTTGAAACAAAAAAAAAAATGAAAAATAAGAAATAACGTAACAGTCATAAGGAATTCTTGATTTTCATATAAAATTCTAAAATACCATTATTACATTTTTGTGAAGTTTAAACATTCTACCTTATTTCATGCATCATTTCTCATATTGTTCAGCTCTGATATAAATCAAAGAAAAGTTTACTTTTCTCTGGACACAAATTAGTTTTGTTCTTTGAAGGAAGCCAACCTCAGCTGAAATTTTCTTTTTTTGGAAGACCATTCTTTTTTGAAACCCATTTTATTTTGGCATTTGAAAAGGAAATGTATTACTTTTTACTGCTCTTGCTTCCTACTGAAACAATAGAAAGAAACCCCGAGTTTTCCTTTTTTCATAAATTTCAGTTCTTTAGAAGAATTTCTGTGTTCTGCTTAGTATAGTCACGTGCAAGAAATGAGAAAAAGCATTTCCGTAGCAACATTTGTTTACAGTACTTTGGCGAAAACTGCAATCGTAAAGTTTTCTCTTTCCGAAATAATTCGTGACAGAAATAAACAGTAGTTTGAGAAACCACATAAAGTTTATGCTTCATGGAATAGCAATTCTGAAAACTTTTAATCTGAAATTGGGCCTGGGTTTGAATGACTCTTTATATAATTAGATTCTAATCATTTTTTCATTAAAACTTCAAACAATCTCATGAAGATTGATACCCTTCTATGATAAAAAAAAAAGACAATAACATTCCTATTTTGATTTTCTAACAGCTATTAGAAGTTTTCAGTTACAATTTTTCTTTCAGGGACGAACTTTTTTTCTTTCATTATTTATAAATGGATCTATATGTATGACTTCGAATTAGAAATAGCATATTGTTTCGTCATTTTAGACACTACGCAAAGCATCGGTACAGTTCGTATCACCAATGCTTCATATTTCTATAAATAAGTTATTTTCTGGTGTTTATTTTTCATTTAATTTCGCGTATATTTATTAAATAAAGGAGTTTTAAATAACAAAAGAATTAGGTTTCCTTAAGTTTTATTTGTTGGACAGAGCAATGAATAAAATTAAACTAAAATTAAATTATTCTCGCACTAGTAACGGGGGGACATCTCGCAAATGAGGATGATAAGCTTTCGAGATGGTGGATGGTTCTCATCACATTGGTGTATTCAGAAATGGTGAGTATTACCTACCTCCTATCAATAACGGGAAGTTAATCTCATAGGAAGGATTTGTACTGCTCCCGGAGATGACTTTTAGGACTCAATCATAGTTCCCACAATCATAGTGTTGTTGTGGCGGTGATCCGGTTACTGAGTTTTTATCTTGTGCCTTTAGGCGGATAGGAGTGTTCAAACTGTGATTAAGCATAGATAAGTTCTAATAAAAAGCATAGGTAAGTTCCAATAAATCTAAAATGTGTTCAGATATTTCAGAAAGTAATAAGGTACACAACAGTTGTATTGTGTCCACTTTATGGACTTCTGCCGTTTCCTGTGAAAAAGAATTTGGAACCGGAAAAATAGAAAAAAAATAGTAGAGAATTTGGAAAAAAGTAATTGGAAATAGTGTAAATAGGCAATATTCATGTTATTGAGCTAAAATCAGGAAAGAGGACATTTGAATTTTAATTATTGCTTCTCTTAAAAAATCAAATAGCTGTAAATTTTTCAATAAACAATAAATACAAGTAAATCACATATAAAGATATTAATTTGCCTCCCAGAAATAGATGCCTTTTTCATAGAGCTAACATAACTTTGTTTTACATAAAAAAGATTTCTTTTCATGACTTATTTTACGGTATGTATTTTCTTTGATTTTATTACACTATATTAGTAAAGTCTTTTCCAAACATTTATCTTTGAAAAATTGGCATTAGAAGGACTTATAATTTATTATATATGAATTAAAACTTTTTATGGATAAGTCCTGTTTGTTGAATTTGACATCTTTGCTCATTATAAATTTTAAAGTATATTATTATCAGTTCGAAACTAAAACCTAAAAAAAAGTAGAAATTAAAGCAAAGTTTAGAAAAGCCCCAGAGAATTAATTCAGAAATCTGCTATATTTTCTTAGAAAGCATGACATTTGAGAAGTGATTTGAAATTTTAGTAAAGACTCCATTAAATTTAAAGACGTCTGATTTTTTTTTTTTGTACTTGAAATTTGGCAGAAAAACAATTAGCTTCCGAGGAAGTTGGAACATTAATTTTTTTCTTACATAGCTGATGTCAGAAAAGAAAAAGCTTTTTAAAATATTTTTTTTGTTGGATAAACGGATGAAAAGAAAAAAAAATCTCCTTTCTTACTCATGTCTTACGGAATGTATTAAAAAATCATAATACTTTTTTTGTTCCTTTAAAAAAAGAGGATGAGATAAAAAATAATAAATTATAGGAGCATAAAAATTGTAAGAAATCCAGTGATAATTTTATTTGCAGTTTTATTTACCAAAAAAAAAAGATATGCTATTTATGTAGTTTTAATTTGCAGGTTTAAGATAGAAAATGTAATGATTAAAATTTATGTATGTTATTTAATATTATTATTTGTTAAATTTTAAGATAAATTTTATAATACTTATTTTTTGCTATTGTACCTTAAGAAAAATAATTAGATTATTTTATGAGTAAAAATTTAACCTTTCGTAACTCAATAATTGAGTTTGCACAACTTTAAGTAGTCATAACCTTTGGAAGTGCTTAGGAATGACATCCATTCAGAAAAGAGAGTAAAAGAGGGAAAGAAAAGATATTAACATTTAAAATTTATATTTTTTTTCCTGTTTCTAACCATTTTAAGTCAACACTTTAATTTTTTTATGAATGCTTTTGGTTTTTTTTTTCATTAACAAATTTGTTATAAAAATAAACATCTGTTATTTCGAAATTTGCAATCTAAGTCGTTTAGAAACATATATTACGGTATTCATGCAATTTTGAGTTTTTGTTAATTTATATGCTAATTTTAGTTAAAATAAATGCACAATTAAGTGAGAAGTGCATAACATCTAACATCGGGAAGAATTTTTTTGTATATGTGAGTGTCAATAATTTTGTAAGGTCCAGAAGACTCTATAGTACTAACATCAATAAAAGTTTTTGTTGATGTGCGGTATTTATTATTATGACTCGAAATACTTCAAAGCTGGAATTTTAAAATTTAGGATTGATATATTTTAAAAACATTTTGTGTTTATCGCTTTAATAAAACATGTTTTGAAAGTTCAACATAAAATTATTGGAATTAATAATTAGAATATTTTCCTGAATAAATAAATGACTAAAATATCTTTTTCATTGTTCTGTAATTAATTGTTAACATGGAAAATTCAAAAAATTCATAAAATTAATTTTAAGAAATTCTAGGTTTTCTTTTCTGGACTGTACAAAACTGAAACACATTTTTCTTTTAAATTTTTTTAACTCTATCACATGTCTTTCTGGTATTGCTCGGTAAAAAGTCAAATAAGAACAATCCATCAGAAATAATAAGAAAATATTATTCTTCATGATGTTCCAATAATCAAGAATATTGAATATTGTTTTTCATAATTTTAATTGTGTTAACATCAACTGCAATTTATTTTCCAAATTATTATGTCCTTTTTTTCAAACTCTCTTTATTTTCATTTACTTGTTTCCATTTTCATCAGAAAGATATATTTTTATAGTAAAGAAAAAAGAAATGTGCAAAATACATCTAATTATTTTAGTCCCCATTTTGATAACATTTATATTATTTTGGTTTTAATATCCAGTAATAGTAATTCAGCACTACAAAAGCAACGCTGACTTGGAATTGCTTTCTATATGATGTCTTTTACTTTACCAAGTTTTCTGTAAATACCAAGTATGATATGAAAAATATATTGTGATGATAAAAAAATTAAAACTTTAAAACGTCAACGTTTCAGGTCTCACTGTGTCCAAAAAACCATATTTTTAAATTTATTTTGCCTCCTTTTCTATTACAAAATAAGATTCAATATACTTGTTTTTCTGTCCAAAATTTCTTAGAATTAAAAGGATGAAATTTGGTGTGTGGTTTTTAAACCTAATTTGAAGATTTATCGAATTTCAAACAAATACCAATCAAATCTGAAAGTCTGACTAAGTTAAATTGTATACAATAAGCACAAAAGTGTTTGAGTTTATTGTCTATTTTTTGTTCTGCACTTCCATATTCATGTAAACGAAACGCAGTAAGTCAAAACCACTCAGATTTAAATATGTGATTTGTGGTATGTTATGTTATTATGATAATTAAAGATCCATGGAAAATTTCCTTTTCAATGAATTAAAAGGAATGTGTTCAAAATTCATACATAGTTTTTATCAGTGTTCTATAATACATGAAATTTTCATTATGGGAAATTTTAAAAATAAAAATCTGATTACTCGTAGCTCATAGTCCAATATTTTATTAAATGGAAGGAGAGAATAATATTTATATTAGAATGTATGCAAAAATTTTGGCGGAACAATCCACCTGGGTGAAGGGAAATGAATATAAATTATTATCTTTTAATAAACTCATGATCTAAATATAATAGAATCTTTAAATATAGCTCCACGTTTCCTTCATGTCGTTATTAGGAATCAGATTTGAAATGAAGTTATGACTATGGATCAGTTTTGAAATAATTTTTTAAATTGGAAATCATCAAAACAAAACAAAGACTTCGAAGACAAAAGATTTAACAAATGAATTTATATCACGAACAGGATGACTTATTGGATAATATCTATGATTCATAGATATATTCATTCGAAATTGAATATCACAACAGAATAATTCTTTTGAGAAGCATTTTACTTTTTAAAAGAATTGACGTTGATTGATCATGTAATAAAAATCACTTGATATCAATATTTATTTTCTAGCTTTATAAATATTTGAGTAAAAACTAATAAAAAGTTCTTGCGAAACATTTTATTGTCTTGTTAAAACTATCAATGAAATAAACCATTAATATTAAAGCAAAAATTACATATATAAACAAATACTTTTAAAATTTGTTA
>JAPMOQ010045674.1:0-30377 GCA_026543055.1 Argiope trifasciata | reverse complement strand
AATGTTTTTCTTTTGCTTCAGTTATAATTTTTAAAGGTAAAACTTCTGTATCAAACTCGAACACATTAATCGAAATGTTCAATTTTTCAAATCGCTGGATTTCAGATATTGGATTGGGGAAAGATAAATTTGAAATATTAATGTCTGTCACAAATGGAATATAATTTTTCACTCGTTGTGGATGGTTTTCAGTTTAACCCTTTACTTCCCAGTACCCTTTAAAGTTAAAATTCTGACTTAAAAATTTGTAGACACTCTATTTAGGCCTAAAAGAGTATGCAGTTAAAATTTCATAAAGATTGCACTTCCGGTTCTGACGGTTTTGGGTGGTCGATGGTGTAAACCACTGGGAAACTAGAGCTCTGAAAAGGACAGCTAAGCGAGCATTGCGGTGAAGCGCAAGAATGAGTAAAAGCTTTTGCTTATGGATGAGAAATAATTGTATTATACATGTGTAGCAGATTTGCCATTACCCGGTGTGCACCACGTGGAGGCCTGCTACTTTACACACCATACCCCCCCCAAAAAATATATATATATACCGGGTGGCCAGAAATAAAACACCCCTACTCTGACCTCCCTGGATATCGAACTACTCAGTGTAAAGGCTTGAAAATTTGTGGACATACTATTCAAAAAATGGGGAAACGGATTTCACGAAAAAAAATTTAGTTCCAGAAATCACCGATAGGTGGCGCTGTACCACTGGACGTATGCTGAAAAGACACAAAAACACGTTTTAAACACATTTTATTTGAAAGTACCAAGCATACATGAAACAAGGACGTTATCGATGCAGGGAATGCTGCTCAATATGGTTCCCTTCCTGAAGATGTAAAATGTGAAGTCTGTGGACAGCTTGTTCAACTGCGGATCGTAACTGGTCATCTGAGATGCTTCTCACATGCAGACTGATACTCTCTTTCAAATCTGCCAAGGTTATCAGACGTTCTCGATAAACAAGGTTTTTTAAGTGTCCCCAAAGTCAAAAATCACACGGATTAAGATCCGGTGAACGAGATGGCCAAGTTGTCGGAAACGCGCGACTGATTATTCTGTCAGTGGTGAAATGTTGGCGAAGAAACTGTTGCACAGGGAGTCCAATGTGTGGAGGTGCTCCATCTTGCATAAAAGTAATGGTGTCAAGGCATTGGCGCTGCTGCAAATGGGGTACATCAAATGTTTCGAGCATCCTTTTGTACCTGTTGGCCGTCACGGTACATGTCTCAAGGCCATTGGAAGTAACCTCTTCGAAAAAGAACGGTCCAAGGATGAATGTGGCTGTGAATCCACACCAGACTGTAACTTTCGGTGAGTGGAGTGGAATCTCTTGGAAGGTACGGGGGTTTGTCGTGTCCCATATGCGACAGTTATGGGTGTTCACTGTTCCACTGAGGTGGAAATGGGCCTCATCGCTCCACAGAATCTGCCACGGCCACGATGCATCCACTTCAACTCTAGCAAGAAATGTCAATGCAAAGGTCAGTCGCATCTCCCTGTCTGTGGCCAGCAATTGTTGATTAGGGCGGATTTTGTACGGGAAACAATGCACCATTTTTCTGAGTACGTTCCACACTGTGCTATAGGGAACACCCAAGTGTCGTGACACTGCACGTGCACTACTGCAGCCTAAAACATTATCCATTGACTGTTCAACAATACCGGTGGCAACATCTTCAACGACATCTGAACGAACCGGTTTGCGTCCTCGACCAGGCTGAACTCCAATATGTCCAGTTTCCTCGAATCGAGCGATCATTCTCCTGAGAGCTTGTGGAAGCAATGGTCCCTTACGCAAATCCTTAAGTCGGCGAAACTCTCGAAGTGCTGCTGGAGCATTTCCTTTATTCTCGTAAAACAACTTCACAAGCAAAGCGCGTTCTGGCAGCGTGACAGCCATCACTAATAAGAATGACATTCCCCACCTTTTAACTTCTTTTATACCCAGAACATGGCTTCTAACCATGCTTTATGCAAATTTTTCTGGTTACAGTATGAAATTGCAGTTACAACGGGAGTTCTAGCTTCTTTACTATTTTTATTTTCCATAAGGGGCAGAAAAATTAAAAAGGAAGCATGGAAGCATTCCATTCCGCATAAACATTTTAATTTTTATTATTATTTGTGTCTTTTGATCATAGTTCCAGTTGTGCAGCGCCACCTATCGGTGATTTCAGGAACTAATTTTTTTTTCGTGAAATCCGTTTCCCCATATTTTGAATAGTATGTGTACAAAATTTTGAGCCTTTACACTGAGTAGTTCGATATACATGGAGGTCAGAGTAGGGGTGTTTTATTTCTGGCCACCTTGTATTTTAATGGTTTCGAATGTGTTGAAGGTTGATCTTGGCATCACCTTTTCCTCTGTCAACTTCAGGCTCTGGGATACGGGCGGTAAACCCCACAGAGGCTTCCGAATGAGATTTATCCGACATTAATTTCATCTTTTTCGCTTGAATTTCTAAACATTTTTTAGACTTTTCTCTTTCTATTTGAACATTAAGTTCATTAAAACACAATTTGCAGATTTTCTGCTCAACTTCATTTTTTGAAACATAATCTTCCGAACATGATATATGGACAGGCTCCATACATTTGAAGCAAACTATATCTTCACTGCATTCTTTTAAACTGACAACACATGCTTTAACAGTATTTATCTTGCCAAGTTAATTTTCCTCTACTCGTGAAATACTCAGCATAGGAGTTGCGAATATCTTTAGCAACTTCTCCCGATTTTCTTGCCGCTTTTTTTTAAGGGCAAGAAGGAAGTCATTCCACTTTCGTCATTTCTCCAGGTTCCGAGAACCACTTCTCTATCTGTTTCGGTATCAACTGTATCTGGTGGTGAATATAATGATGATGAAGATGCACTTTTTCTCCTTAAGTTATGCAAAATTACGCACGCTAGAGTGACATTGCTAACCTTATCCGGCTGTAAGGCCATCCGTTTTCTAAAAACCAGGAAAACCGATGCCATTATGCCGAAAACATTCTCTACAACTCGGTGTGCGCGAGATAACCTATAATTAAAAGGTCTTTGAGTGCTCCCTTTTTCTAGATTGCCGGGATATGGCTTCACCATATGAGGACTTAGGGCTAATGCTGAATCTCCGAAGAAGACAAACGATAGGTTTTTGCCTGATAATTGCAATTTCCTATCTTGTGGAATTTTCAATTGTCTTCTTTTCACTTTTGATAATAAAGATGAGTTATTACACGTCACTTATCCGTCCTTGACATCCAATGTCCACAAACGTGAAACAGTAATGGGCATCTACTAGAGCCAGTAGTACGACACTGAAAGTCCCTTTATAGTTAAAAAAAACTCCGTAGATGTATTATTTGGGCATTGTATTATAACGTGTTTTCCGTCAATCGCTCCCAAACAGTTTGGAAAGTTCCACTGCTTTTCATATTGCTCTGCTATGCACAGCCACTCATCTTCATTTTTTGGCAATTGAAAAGAAAAATAGATATAAGTTAAAAAATACTAAGAGTTAATATAAATTCAAATTTAATAAGCAGCAATATTTCAATAAGGCTAGAATATATTTCCGATGAGGAAACGCCATCCAGCCTCAGTCATCAAACTTCAACTACACCATACGTTTGGCGTAGTATAATCAAAAATGGTTTTTGCGCTAGTAAACCTTACATTCGCTCTCTCAGTCATCAAAGAGCACATTCCAGGATGAAGGGAATGATACTGTTCAAGGTGGGCACCCGAGAGGGAAAAAAAAGGAAAGATGAGAAATCAGCTTCCATCGATAAACAGATGGACGTGGCTTCAATTTTTTTGAAAGTTGCTGCCAAACCGAAAGCTGTAAAAGTTTTTATTTTATGAGTTGCTGTGCCGTTAACTCAGAGCTTTAGACTCTCTGATACAAGACAAACAGCAATTCACAAAATAAGTACCTTGTTTAATTTCAGGAGGAAAAAACAACAATAGCCTCAAATTTTTTCCATTACTAACTTTTTACCGTCACAAAATGAAGTTGAAAATTACAGTTATAATGGAAAAAAATAAAATAAGTTATTTAAAAATGTTTCTTCTGTGTTTTTAAAACTGCTGGCAGAAACTATCATCAAATTTTTTCCGAATTTCAATTTATGAAATGCTGACAAAAATTGTATTTCTTGTATATATATTATCATTAATATCTAAAATTTCTTAATATATGAAAAAAAAAACATATATATTATTCATTCATATTCATTTTAAGAAATTTCAAATATCTCGTAGATCAAATTTTTGTACTAATTCAAATCAAATGCAAACACAAAATATATATTGTACATAAGAAAAAATGTAGTAGAATTCAAAAAATTTAATATATTAATAAATGTAATTATTAATATTTTTTAATATAAAATTTTAAATCAATTTGGTGCCAATATTTTGAGTTAACACTAGAAATGAGAAAATTATGCATGAAATTTGTTGGAGAGGAATGTATTTTTAGATTAATTCTTAAAAGTATTATGTCTAAGTAAAAATATTAAAATCCAAGTTGATGATACAATAACTTGACTAAAGTTATGTCAACTTGTAGAATACTGCAACATACTTTAATTATATATTAAAATTTGAAATATTTTCATGCGAATAATTTTTTCATATATACTTCATTGAAAACAATTACAGTTTAAAATATTTTTTAGAAGTTTATGTCTATTGAAACGCATTTACAAAATAAATATCTGTTTCCAGTTCTGATAAGACAAAACTATCTGCTTCTTGTTTAAAAAGTTTTACAAGTACAAAAATTTTTGAATTGCAAAAGGTGAATAAAAATGCCAATGAAATCAAAAGAAATATAAGTTTATATAATTGTGGGTTTTGTGTGAGCAGTATTAATCGCTATATGAGAACAATAAATAAAACTAATTTAAACATCATTAATGCTTATTTTACCACTGTGCTTTTCCATAAAGTGTTTATACCTATTCAGCAATATAACATTGGATAATATTTATGATAATAACTTCATAATTTATTTTTTAATCGCCATTTAATTTTTGTTTTTTCTTAAAACTAATTTTTTTTTAAAAATGCGTTAGAGCCTTTAACCTTTATTTCTTCTAGCTCCTGTATGATGGCTTTACACACATCATCTATGCATCTAGATATAGTTTGTTTAGAAAATTAAATAAGTACGACAAGCTGGCATAGCTGTCCCCGTTTGCAAAAAATTTTAAGGCAACAGCAAGCCTTTCTTGAACCGGAATTGTCTCTCTCATGATGGCATTTTTCTTAATGATTGCCAAACAACGATTCAAAATCAATAGCCGACATTCGGCAAAAATTTTGAAAATTGCCTGATGGTTCTTGCCTTAAATCGTTCATCAAATCTGTAACGCTGTATCTCCAAACAAATATATCGCAGTTAGATTAAATGCAGCTAGTTTAAGTGATTTAATCACTTAAATTTTATAAATAATTTATTACAATCAAAATTATAAATACCTTTCTCGACTTTTATTCAGCGAAATGATACACCAACGTTTCTTGCGCTTTTCCGTCGTCTTTTTTTTTTCAAATAATTGCCACTTAAAAGCATATGCTTTAAGCAGTACAAGCTTTATCTTGGTCACTATCTGATTCAAGCGTTTCAATTATTTTTATTTAAAAATGCTTGCAAAAATTATCTACCTCCGGCGGTTGGGTCAAGGTTGGCTGTATGAGATTAGCCGTGAGGCCCTACATTCCAAATCCTCTCCGATGCTTTCAGTGCCAACGATTTGGACACTCGAAATCCAAGTGCCGCGGGACACCCACTTGTGCCCGTTGTGCAGCAAAAGGCCACGAAAGTTAAGAGTGTTCCGATACAGAAAAATGTGTCAATTGCAACGGCAATCGTACCTCATTTTCTAGGCCCTGTCCCCGTTGATTAATGGAGAAACAGATTCTGTCAGTTAAGTTTAAGGAAAATACCTCATACGCTGAAGCAGGAGTAAAGTTAATATCCAGACACCAGTACCTGGTGAAACTTATGCCTCCGTTTTGCAAAAACAATTTTGTTCAAATTGCTCTTGCACTAATTGCGTTAAAAATACCAATAAAAGTAAGTCCTCTGTGAAGTCAGATACAGATACTGAAAAATCCACAACTAGTGCTCCTGATACTGAGAAACCTGACATATCTAAATGCAAACGGAAACCAAATAAATCACTGAAGCTGAAGCTTTCAAAACGTGGCGTGTCCGAAAAACATCTTTCTCAAAAAATTAAAGCATCAAGGCTACATAATTCTGTCGCCCTTGGACTAGCGAATAAGGGTATTGTCCAAAAGGATCTATCGACCATTTTCAGTGGCGTGTCCAATAATCCCGAACTTATTGCACTACATCCATCCGAAGAGGATGAGGAAATCCACATGAGTTGCGACTTATCGACAACTCTTACCAGTGTCCCAAATACTTCTCATGCAACGTTTTCTTGATGGGTCCTTTCCTTTCTTAGAACTGTCGTGGCACTCGGTCCAAGCTTCAGGAAATAAGGACTATTCTTAACGAATTTTATCTTTCTTGCATCTGTCTTCAAGAAGCTTTCTTGAAACCAAATATGCCGTTAAAATTGCGGGGTTATACTGCTGTTCGGAAAGACTCGGATAGTAATTCGCATAATTCTGGAGGCGTTTGCATCATGACCTCCAATTCATTTCCGAGCTTACCTATCTCACTCCATACTGATTTGCAGGCTGTGGCGGTGCAAGTACATGTACAAACATTAATTACAGTCTGTTGTGTTTATTTACAACCTAATGATTCTTTTAGTGAAAAAGATCTTGACAGCTAATTAAAGCTACTTCCAGCGCCATTTATTTTACTTGGTGATTTCAATGGCCACAGACCCCTCAGGGGCTCACCTTCTTTAGGTGAGTACGGGTGTCCCAATCCCGAGGTACCCAGGGATCTTTACTCCATTTACGTTTATTCTCCCCTACGCCTTCTGCTGTTTTCTTTTTTTTCTTTCCCTCGAGGGTAGGCGAGGGAGTTCTCCATGAGAAGCTGTTGCCACTCTGTTTGCTTCCTGCTTCTCATGGACAGCAAATACCCCCACGTGTTTGCCGTGCGTGGCAACCCATTAGACGGGTGGTGCACTGTGGTCCCCGGTGTATCAATCGGCCGGTAGCTAGCCATCTGAGTGTCTAGTCTGCTAGGGATCAAGCGAAGGGGTTACTCCTTGGGCTTGGCGTTAAGGGTGGTCACTGTCCCCGGGGGTAACTCCCAGCGTATAGGTACCGATTAGCACTGTGGTAAGCGCCGAGGCTGGGGATATCTAGAGCCGGTGGCTGCCATCCCTTGTTGGGCTCCGTGGTGGGCGGTGCCGTCGGGCCCGAACCATTAATCATATCGTATGGGCGCTTCTTCTAAGGGTCCCTTTAGTGGACACCGCAAACAACCTTCGTCTCTTAATCTTTTCGAACATTTTGATGCTTTTTTTATCGTGAAACGCGTATCAGAAAAAAAGGAAACTTTTGAAACTGTCTCTCCCTTTCTTGTCCAGAAGGCCATGCAAGCAACAGTTGGTGAGGTCTCATCTATCCGAAAGATGAGATCTGGCGACTTGCTGGTGGAAGTCTCATCTAAAAAACAAGCACAGCAGATACTGAAATTGAAATATTTGGCAACAATAGCAGTAACAGTAACACCGCACCAATCGCTAAATAGTTCAAAAGGTGTAATAACTTGCGGTGAACTTTTAAATGTCTCTGTAGACGTAATAACAGCCGAAATGAAATCTCAAGGAGTTACACACGTCCGCCGTATAACCATTCGGCGAGACGGACAACTCATTGATACAAAGCACCACATTCTTACATTCCAGACACCATCAATACCTGAATCAGTTTATGCCGGTTATATAAAGCTGCCAGTTAGAGCGTACATCCCAAATCCGTTAAGATGCTATCAGTGTCAGCGCTTTGGGCACGCAAAATTAAATTGCCGCGGGGCTCTTACTTGTGGCCGCTGTGCTCAAAAAGGGCATGAGAGCCAACAGTGCTCTGACAAAGAGAAGTGCATAAATTGTAGCGGCGATCATCCATCATATTCTCGATCCTGTCCACGCTGGATACTTGAGAAAAAAATTACCTCTATCAAAGTAAAAGAAAATATACCTTACCCTGAAGCCAGGCGTCGTGTTCAGGCTCAAACACCCATCCCTGGTGTCAGCTATGCATCAGTTACTAAACAAACATTTTGCCAACACTGCTCTTGTGACAGTTGTGTCAAATTTACCAAAGCCGATAATACTCCCTCTAAATCACCTGGCCTTGATTCGGATCATTCCACTCATTCTGTTACTGAGACTCGTAAACCTGCAAGACGAAAATCAAAGACAAAATCGCAAACTTCTCGGACTTTAAATCTTGCGAAACGCGGTCTTACGCAGAAAGATCTGCATAAAAAAATGAAGAAGTCTACTTCTAAAAATTCTGTCGCTTTGGGGTTGGCGACTCAGGGTGTTGCTCATAAGGACTTATTGTCTATTTTCGGAGATACGCCCAATAATCCCGACCATCTTTCTCTCCATCCATCAGATGAGGATGAAGACCTTCACATGAGTTGCGAAATATCTCCAACTCATCAACATGCTCCTACTAATTCTCCAGAAAAGCCGAATTCTTAATGGGTACATTCCTTTCGTGGAATTGTCGTGGCCTTCGTTCTAAGTTGCAAGACATCAAGTCAATCATTAACACTTTTCATCCCTTTTGTTTCGGCTTCCAAGAAACTTTCCTGAAGCCAAATATGTCATTAAAATTGCGTGGCTATAATTGTGTTCGAAAAGATGCAGACTCTGGACCTCGTAGTTCAGGAGGAGTCTGTATATTAACATCAAATTTGTATCCGAGCACACCACTTAATTTACACACTTCCTTGCAGGCTGTGGCTGTGCAAGTTCATACTCGCACACTGCTTACAGTCTGCTGCATCTACTTGCCACCACATGATGTTATTAGCCAACACGAACTTGACAAAATATTGGACCAGCTTCCTAAACCATTTTTATTAATAGGCGACTTCAATGCGCATAGCACCCTTTGGGGCTCAGAGAATACGAACTCCCGGGGGAGACAGATTGAGCAGTTCATTGCCAATAACTGTCTCTGCCTACTGAACAACGGAGAGAAAACGTATTTCCATGAGCCAACACGCACTTTCCATAGCATAGATCTTGCCATTTGCTCTCCCGAATTATTGCCATTACTGGAATTTAAAGTCGGGGATGATCTTTATGGTAGTGATCACTTTCTCGTAATTATTTCCCATGCTGATAGAAACTGCGGAACTCGTCCTTCACAAAATTTTCTTTTCCATCTAGCAGACTGGTCAGTATATTCAAAATTGGCAGATATTACTCAGGCAATGGTCAGTACGACAGACATTTCGGATGCCGTGCAACATATCATTGATGTTTTGATAAATGCTGCTAATAAATCTATTCCCAAACGTTCATCAAGTTCACGAAAATTTCGAAGACCTTGGTGGAATAAAGCTTGCCACGACAGCCACAAGCAGCAGAAGAAATTATGGAACGTCTTCAGAAGATACCCGACAACGGAGAACCTTATTGCATTTAAACGAGCTAGAGCGGTTGCTCGTCGTGTTCGACGACGTAGCCAGAGGGAGTCTTGGATAAGATTTGTTTCCTCAATTACAAATCGCACCTCAAGCAAACAGTTGTGGAAGAAGGTTAAAGCTGCTAGTGGAATTTACCAGGAGTTTTCCTTTCCTGTATTGAAATCTGGGAATATAACATATTCCTCACCACAAGATGTCGCCAATATTCTTGGACAGACCTTTGCGCAAGTTTCTGCAGCTGGATCTTACAGTTCTGCTTTTATAGCAACTAAAAATAGAATGGAACAGATGCCTTTGAATTTCGAAGCTCAAAAACTTCTTCCATACAATTGCGATTTCCAGATGATTGAATTAAGAACGGCACTATCCCAAGCTCATGATACTAGTCCTGGGCCAGATGGAATAACATATAGCATGCTTCGACATTTGGGTACGTCATCGCTTTCAAGCCTCCTGTATTTGTTCAATAGAATATGGAAAGAGCAAACTTTCCCATATCAGTGGCAAGAGGCTTTTGTTATTCCCATTCTGAAGCCAGAAAAGGATCCCTCAAACCCTCTGCATTACAGACCAATCGCCTTAACGAGTGTTCTTTGCAAAACACTTGAACGTATGGTCAACGCCCGTTTAGTCTTTGAATTGGAGAAAGAATCGTGTGTTCCACTCATGCAGAGTGGTTTCCGTAAGGGACGGTCTACTATCGATAACATCGTCCAAATGGAAACGTACATTCGCAATGCGTTTGTGCGTAGACACCATCTTGTAGCCATCTTCTTTGACATAGAGAAGGCGTATGACCGCACATGGAGATACGGTATTCTTCAGAAACTTTTTAACTTGGGGTTTCAGGGAAATCTTCCAATTTTTATTCACAATTTTTTAACTACTCGAACTTTTAGAGTTCGTGTTGGCAACTTTTATTCTAATAATTTTATTCAAGCTGAGGGTGTTCCACAAGGGAGTGTCCTCAGTGTTACGCTTTTTATCCTTCATTTTAGTGACATACTTAATCATTTACCTCAATCGGTACAAGGAAATTTATACGTTGATGATCTGCAAATCAGCTGTCAGGGTAGTGACATGTGTTTAATTGAATTTCAACTACAGAATGCAGTTAACAAATTGAACAAGTGGTGCGAGGAAAATGGACACACTATTTCTGCCTAAAAAAGTAAATGTATGCATTTTTGCAGAAAGAGAAATCTTCACCCTGATCCGTCAATCTATATACGTAATGGTCTGATTCCAGTTGTTGATCAAGTGCGGTTTTTGGGTTTATATTTTGATAAGAAGCTTACATTCCTTCCGCATATTTTATACCTCCGGAAGAAATGTGAGAGATCACTTAATATCATCAAAGTACTTTCTCGCACATCCTGGGGTGCCGATCGTACTTCTTTACTTCGTATATACCAAGCCGTCATTTTATCCCGGATTGACTACGGGTGTTGTGTATATGGTTCAGCTAGGCCTACTGTTCTGCGTCGACTAGATACTGTGCATCACTCTGCTCTAAGGATTTGTTCAGGAGCTTTCCGCACATCGCCAGTGAAGAGTCTATATGTCATTTGCCATCAATTGCCTTTGGAGCTGCGAAGGAAAAAACTTTCCCTTCAATATTATTTTCGAACGCTGTCTCTGCCACATCATCCCGTGGCAAATACAACACTTCCCGCTTCGCTCCGCAGATTTTATAATGCTCGTCCTTCTAACATTCTTCCCTTTTGTGAGAGAGTAAAATGCACAATTGAAAAACTGCGTTTTCAGTTTCCTGAAATCCAAAAAGTTGATTTCCAGATTTTTCCACCTTGGGATACCCCAACATTTTCGTTTTTAAATCCATTTAGTGGTTTCATAAAAGGCGCAACTGCCCCAGAGATTTTTCAACAAATTTTTTGTTCTCATCGAAATCAGTATAATTCTCTTATACCTGTCTTCACTGATGGTTCAAAGGCAAACGAGCATGTTGGGTGCGGAATTGTCTTTGATTCAAACATCGACAGTTTCTGTTTACACACATCCTTTTCAGTGTTGTCAGCTGAATTCTTGGCAATTTTTCATGCCCTGATGAATATTTCGCTCTCACCCGGGAGACAGTTCTGTATTTACACAGACAGCATGAGTTCCTTGGAAATTCTCTGTCAGTTTAATCCTGATACACATCCAGTTGCTATAGAAATCTTGGGACTTTTGAAAACTCTTCAAAGTAAAGGGTTTAATATTTTATTCTGTTGGATTCCCAGTCATACGGGAATTACTGGAAATGATGAGGCGGATCATTCTGCAAAAACTGCATCTTCTCTCTTGGATTACAGAATTCCATACAGTGTTGTAAAAAAATCTATTGCCAGAGGGATTTTTTCTTTGTGGCAAGAGACATGGAATATACAGATACAGAATAAACTGCATTTAGTTAAACCTGTCATTGACACATGGCCAGTTTTACCAATGCGTGGAGCTGATGTAAAATTGTCTCGCCTACGTATTGGACATACTCGGATTACCCACAAGTACCTACTATTCGGAGAAAGGGCACCTACCTGTTCTTCATGCCACACCGAATTGACTGTGAGTCATATTTTGATTGAGTGTCCAGCTTTTGACTCTCATCGCCACCAGTGTTTTCACTCACCAAGTGTAACTCTCCCAGAACTGTTGGGAAAGACTTATCATCCAAACATATTTAAATTTTTAACTGCTATACACCTTTTACCATATATTTGACTTAAACAATTTCCATCTTCTTTTTTAATTCAAAGATGTCTTTTTTGTCTTCGTCAGTTTTAGCTGTGTTACATTAATTTTACATGAAAATATAATTTTATACTAAGCTTAAAACATTAACTATTTTTACCTTTTACCATAAGAGTGGCGCAGTATGGCCAAGAATGGCCCTTGTGCCAAAAAACCCAAATTAACCTAACCTAACCTTCAATGGCCACAGTACTTTGAGGGGTTTGCATAGCACAAATTCTCGTGGGCGATTGATCGAGCAGTTCATTAGCAATAATGCTGTCTGTCTGCTGGATAATGAAGAGAACGAACCCTCGCGTACATTTCATAGTTTAGATCTCGCCATATGTTCCGTAGTGCTTTTACCGTTGCTAAATTTTACAGTTGGAAATGATTTACACGGGAGTGATCATTTTCCTATTATAGTATCCCATACTGATAGTGGTATTACTACTCAAGGTCAACCTCGTTTCTTATTCCAGCATGCGATATTTTATATTTTTACCTTTTGATTGGCGCAGTTTGGCCAAACATGGCTCTTGCGCCAATAAACCACATACAACAACAACAATCCAGCATGCGAATTGGGTCGATTTCTCACAACTGGCCTGCATTCTGAAAGCCGCAAATAAAAGTATCCCTAAAACCTCACCCCGTCAACGGAAATTCCGCAGACCCTGGTGGAACAATTCTTGTCACGACAGTCATAGGAGACAAAAACAGCTGTGGAACAAATTTCGCAGATACCCAACAACGGAAAATCTTGTTTTATTTAAGCGAGCCAAAGCTTATGCTCGCTGCATTCGCCGACGTACCCAGAGGGAATCCTGGATTAAATACGTCTCATCCATCAAGTACTCTACCTCTAGCAAATTATTATGGAGGAAAGTGAAGGCAGCTAACGGAATTTACCCGGAATTCTCATTTCCTGTGTTGAAATCGGAAAACGTAACTTATTCCTCAACTGTAGAAGTTGCCAATATGTTGGGGCAAGCATTTGAAAAAGTTTCAGCTATTGATTCGTACAGTCCTAAGTTTTTAGTGACTAAGAATAGAGCTGAAAAAAGTAATCTAAATTTTTCTACATTTTTTTACATTTTCTTATCTCTTGAATACAATAGCGCTTTTAAGCTGTTTGAGCTGAAGAAAGCCTTGGATCAAACACATGAAACTAGCCCTCGTCCTGATGGAATCACTTACAGTATGCTTCGCCATTTAGATGAGGCTTCTCTTTCCAATTTGTTAAAACTTTTTAATCGAATCTGGTCTCAGCAAAAATTCCCTTCACAGTGGCATGAGGCAATAGTGATTCCAATCCTCACGCCTGGAAAGGATCCCGCGCTAACCCTTTGAACTACAGGCCAATCACTTTAACGAATTGCATGTGCAAAACGCTCGAGCGTATGGTCAATGCTCGACTAGTATTTGAGTTAGAGAAACATGGAAGCATAACGCCATTGCAGAGTGGCTTCCGACGAGGACGCTCATTATTCGACAACATAGTTCTTCTGGAGACACAAATTCGTAATGCCTTTGTTCCCAGAAATCATCTTGTTTCCATCTTTTTCGATATTGAAAAGGCTTACGACCGTACGTGGCGTTACGGTATTCTTTACTTTTAAAATTGGATTTTAGAGGAAATCTCCCTGTTTCTATTCAAAATTTTTTGACAACTCGAATTTTTTGTGTACGTGTTGGTAATTTTTATTCCGACACTTTTATCCAAGCTGAGGGCGTTCCACAAGGAAGTTTCCTCAGTGTTACACTTTTTATCACTCACTTTAGCGAAATCCTATGCCAGCTTCCTCAATCTGTTTAAGGGACACTATATGTAGACGATTTGCTGATTTCTGCACAAGGTTGTAATATGCACTTAATTGAACGGCAACTTCAGGATGCAGTGAACAAACTAGTTACCTGGTGTGAAAGAAATGGGCATACTCTTTCTACAGAAAAGAGTCGCTGTGTACATTTCTGCCGGAAGCGAAATATACATCCAGGTCCTATAATTAACATTCAAGGAAACGCCATTCCTGTTTCTGACGACGTGCGATTCTTGGGAGTGACTTTTGGCAAAAAACTAACTTTCCTTCCGCATATTCTACATCTTCGGAGAAAATGTGAAAAATCCCTTAATATCCTAAAAGTGCTTAAGAGCACTTCTTGGGGTGCGGATCGAATATCCCTTCTCCGAATATACCAAGCCATTATTTTATCTCGCATTGATTACGGGTGCATGGTGTATGGATCTGCCCGAACTTCTGCTTTGCGCAGACTTGATACAGTGCATCATTTTGCTCTTAGAATATGCTCTGGTGCTTTCCGTACATCACCCGTGGAAAGCTTATATGCGATCTGCAATCAAATGCCCTTACACATGCGACGTCGCAATTTGACAGCACAATACTTTTTCAGAGTGCAGTCGATTCTGAAACACCCTGTTGTTCAGTTGTCTCTTCCTGTTGGTCTTCGGAAACTTTATGATGCACGTCCCTCTAACATTCTTCCCTTTTGTGAAAGAATTAAAATCTTACCTCAAGAAGCATTACTTCATGATGTTGCAATTCAGACTTTTGATCGCTTTCCTTTCCCGTCTTGGGATATCCCAGAGTTTGCATTTTTGAATCCTTTTTCAGGATTTAATAAATCTACAACAGCACCGATTATTTTTCAGCAACTATTTATTTGCCATCGCTATCAGTACTGTTCCTACACAGAAGTATTCACTGACGGGTCAAAATCTAATGCACATGTCGGCAGTGCAGTTGTGTTATCAACTGAGACACATAATTACTCTTTGCCCACATCATTCTCAGTCCTGACTGCTGAACTGGTCGCAATGATGTGTGCCCTTCATGTGATTTCAACTTCCTGCTCCCGCAAGTTCTGTATTTATACCGACAGTATGAGTGCCTTGGAGTCTCTTTCCTATTTTAGTTGTCAAATACACCCAGTTGCTTTGGAAATTCTGATTTTTCTACGCATCCTCGAAAACAGAGGTTTTAATCTGTTTTGCTGGGTTCCGAGTCATGTCGGAATACCAGGAAATGAAAGGGCGGATGCGGCGGCAAAAGCA
Source organism: Argiope trifasciata (assembly GCA_026543055.1). Taxonomy (NCBI): domain Eukaryota; kingdom Metazoa; phylum Arthropoda; class Arachnida; order Araneae; family Araneidae; genus Argiope; species Argiope trifasciata. Next base: position 14,975 of record JAPMOQ010045674.1, on the reverse strand, counting down.
GCAAACTCTCTTCAGCGAGAATTCCCACATAGCGATGCAAAAACATTTTTTGCTCGCCATGTCTCTATGTTGTGGCAACGATCTTGGGATTCTTGGGTTGGAAACTTCCAATAAGCTTCATTCGCTCGAACCAATGATTTGTTTCTGACCTATCATCGCAGTGCGTGATGTTAAATTAACTCACCTCCGCATTGGTCATACACGATTTAGCCATAAACGCCTTTTATTTGGTGAGCCAGGTCCAACATGCACGACATGCCATACAGTTTTAAGTGTACGTCATATTTTAATTGAGTGTCCTGTTTTCAATAATCAGCAGTTACGGTTTTTTAAATTCAATTTCCCCCGACATGCGGGAACTAGTGGGTGACTGTCCTCACCCTAATGTTTTTAAATCCTTCACATCATTGGTTTGTTGAATTTTATTTAGGTCCACTTACAATCACAATTTAAAATCACTTTTCTGTTTTTAAGCAATCTACTTCTTTTCATGAAAGTTTTTAACATGCCATTTTAGTACGTATGGATTAATTTTATAATTATACTTTTACTTAAAAGCTCTTTGAACCAAATTTTTACCATTTGAATGGCGTAGCAGGGCCAGGTTTGACTTTTGTGCCAGGAAACTTAACCAACCAACCAACCTTTGCACTCTTTCATTCGTCCTGTTCATCTTCGAAGATTATACAGGGCTCGACCTTACAATATCCTCCCATTCTGCGAGAGAGTTAAATTACTTCTGGAGGATACAGAACTCCGTGATGTGAGTATTCACACACTTAATTTATTCTCATTTCCTCCATGGGACATCCCTCAATTTTCCTATTTAAATCCTTTTAATGGGTTTGAGAAACTAACAACGGCCACTGTGGTTTTTCAAAAACTTTTCAGTTCTCATCGCTCTCAGTATTTGACTCATATACCAATTTTCACAGATGGATCCAAATCAAGCAGTCATGTTGGATGCCGCATCATTTTAAACACACAAACAATTAGCTATTGTTTGCATACTTCCATTTCAGTCTTTTCTGCTGAATTAGTGGTTATTCTCAATGCTCTACAAACAATTGCTCTCTCTCTTCTGGGTTCAAATTTTGTATTTATACTGATAGCATGAGCTCTTTGAAAACACTCTCATTTTCATGATAAAATTCATCCCACTGCCCTGGAAATTCTGGGTCTCTTAAGAAATTTGAAAAATAATGACTACGAAATTTTATTCTGCTGGGTACCCAGTCACGTTGGGATAACAGGAAATGTTCTGGCTGACAACGCTGCGAAAACAGCGTCTTTGTTTTTGCAGCGTGAGGTTCAATTCTACGATTTGAAAAACTCGTTTGCACGTCATATTAATTGTGCATGGGTGGAATCGTGGGATCAACAAAGCAATAATAAATTACATTCCATCAGAACCACAATTATATTATGGACTGTTCTTCCAGTGCGTGAGCTCGAGATCAAATTGACTAGACTCTGCATTGGTCACACTCGTTTAACGCAGACATATCTTATTAGGAGATCGAACTTCTCTATGCTCCAGATGTCACACGATTTTAACGGTTTTTCACATTTTAATTGAATGCCCTGATTTTACTCAGCATTGTTTGCGTTTTTTTAATCTTTCAACTGTGAATTTACAAATGCTTGTGGGAGAACGTATCCACAAATATCTTTTTAAATTTTTTAAAAGCAATTGGCTTTTATCATCTTATTTAATGTTTCATACTGTTAATATATTTTTTAATACCGTTAAATTTAAAGAGACATTGCTTTGAAATTTTTTAACCATCTTCAAATTTTGCAGAGTTTTTCATATAGATATGTTTTTTTTTCATTCTAACCGTATGTTTGGCGCAGCATAGCCATATTTGGCTCTTGTGCCAGTAAACTCAACTATCCATCCATCGACCGTTTTAAAAATCTCACACACCTACTGAAATCTGTCCCATATCAGTTGAAGCATTTATAAATGCAACTTCACTCATTGAAAATACAGACAATCTTGTTTCTAGTGATATAGCTCCTACTTCACAAGCCCTGTCTGAATTCCTACTTGTTCAGAATAGGAAAAAAAATTAAAAGAAATTCCAAGTTTAAAAATATCTCATTTTTATAAAACTTTACCCCTGAAAATATCCGATTCTGCTTCAAAGCAGGGTAATAACACTTCTGAAATAAAAACTGCAATAAAGTAAATTACAATTAGAGAAAGGGAGAACCCGTCTACCTCTTTGTTTGGTGGTAACTCTGAAGTTACAATAGAAACATCCTCGATATCACGATCTGATGCTGGAGTAAATATGAGTACTTCGGGCTCATCTGAGGACGTACTAGAATATAATATGAGTGAAGAGCTAGAAGTCACGTCTGATGACCAGACTCCTCCACCTGCTAAGGATGTTCGGAGGCCAAAACTGAAGTATATTATTCCGACAAAGTAAAAAAACAAATAGCATTAACTTTTCATTTTTGACTCTTCATTTATCTTTTGCTGTCTGCTTCATGTGTCAGAATGTTAAGGCATTTATGAACACTTGTCGTGAATTTCTTTCCATAATTTTTACATTGTGCTTTTGGTAAAAGTACAGTTTATAGTACGGACCCTCGCCAAGATATCGCCAAATCCTACAAAATTCGCCAATTGTCCTCCATTTTGGATTGGTCAAAAATGGCGCTATTACACCCATGTGGTCCAAAAAAAAGTATAATTAATAAAATTAAGGAAGAAAAATATAGTCTTTAAAACCGATAATGGTTTAAAAAAGGGTAGAAATAAATACATTTTAACCCAAAATGAGAAAAGATTTCCATGAAATTCAACGAATTTTCCAGAAGATTTAAAGAACAATTTGTATCGGAACACAGTATAATAACATATCATTAAAAAGCTATTTTTACTGAAATAATTTGAATTAGAACACAGGATAAAGGATTTGTATTAGAACACGGGATAACTTATTGGAACACAGGTTAAAGGATTTAAATTAGAACTCGGGATAACTTATTGGAACACAGGATAAAAGATTTGAATTAGAACTCGGGATAACTTATTGGAACACAGGATAATAATTCTAATTGGGGGGGCCAGCCCCCCCAACCCCCGATTAGCAAATATTACACATATTTAAAGCACAAAAAGAATAGATAAAAATGGTCAAGAATTGAACGAAATAACTTACCTTGTCATTCCTCTCCAGGCAAATCGCACGTTGACGGCGTGTATATCTCGGCAATGCCTTTGAGAAGCACTTTAAAAAGTGCTCTATAGCTGCAGTCATGAGCGCGACGGAACATATAAGTGGCAAGATACAAATCAAATTGATTCTTGCACTTATTTGTTCCGTCCTTCTTCATTTTTGATTTTATTGCGCTCCAGGGGCCTTCGTGTGCTATTAGTGTGCATCCCCGTGATGGGATCTTTGAAATTTTTTGAATGGTTTACTGTATGGTGAACGTAACCGTCGGTTGTTAACGGGTTGTAACCCTTCCAACAATCCGAGAGAACGATGCTCCCTGGCAAAACATATTTTTTTGTAATTTCGATCAATGTCTCTGCCGTTCGATGCTCCACAACTTCAAAAAAACACCTGTTGCTCCCTCTTTCAATTCCTCCAAACACCCATTTACCATCCACTCTTTTACCTCTATTATACTTCCTTTTGCCAAACTTGCTTTCATCAATTTCCACAATCACACCTTCACCATCAATCTTATTGTATTCACCACACACAAGCATACTCACACACACTTCACGACAAAAACTCTTCCAGTCAGCCAAAGTTGGTTTACTCAAGTATCTAAATTCATCTAAAATTCATTTTGTGGGTATCTCTTTCATCCACAAATATGTTAAGATAAGAATTTCTGGAATGGTCAAATGACTTTGAGAAAATCAACTATCCTTTCTCACAGATCTGTTTATATAATGCACACTATCACGACAAACCCAAATCCATCCATCATTCGAATGAAGCCTTTCAACCAAATTCAACTTTTTCCCACATTTACAACACACATACTCTTTAGCAATCAATTTTTCTTTCATGCACCATTTAATCACATCCAGTTTCGGAGCCTTTCGTAAGTCATAAAAAAAAAGAAAGATCATACAAACCAGCATCGTCATCGATTGTTTTCTGGATTACAAACCGAGGCAATTTTTAACCGTTAGAACCCATTACGAGAAGCACCTGGAGCAAGGAGGCAATATAGGTACGTGGTCAGCAGTGACAAAAAAAAACCTGTCACTAATGGAGTGCAAAGATGAAATGAGCGACCCCTGACCCATCCTAAATAGACCACTTTAGGGTTGCCATAGGGGTTAGAAACTGGTCAACCATATTTGGCGATGTATCGCCAAGAAAAATTCAAATTTGGCGCCGTACCATAAACTTTACTTTGGCCTTGCTTTTTATTGCGTATACTAAAGTTTTATCTACGGATTTACCAGTTTTATTCTTTGTGAAACATTTAGCTTTTAAATTTTTAAATAGATGAGATTTTACCATGCACTTTTTATCATCGTCTCCAGTTTTCACCGTAAGTTTGGCGCAGCATGGTCTTAACGAGGCTCTTGTACCATTAAAATCAAATAACCAACCCTCTAAGAATCAGTGATTGAGGGAGGAATGATATTCTATTCCATGAATGCCGAGTCTTTTAGTGGTATATAGTTTGCAGATGATCATCAATGTTGAAAAGGGCCAATCAGGAGTCCCTTTATATTTTTCCGTTAAATCTTTTTTTAAAAGAAATTCTAAAACAAAGTCTTCTTTATTTCTGTTGGAACAACGATTTTTGAAAGTAGTAAGTGAAAATGACGACGAAACAAAATATAGCAAAAAAACTACCATTAATAGAGTGTGATGAGCCCAAGCTTTTTTGTGAAATCTGCAATATTTCATTCAGCACACGGTGAAGTTGTAAGAGGCGTATGAAAAGATTGCCTCCTGAAAAGGTAACAACAGTGCAAGCAAGTCAATCTTGTGGACTTTGCAATGAAAACTGTTGCAAAATTTCCCAACTACAAGAACATCTTCAAAACCAACATTCATTCAACTAAAATTTGCGAGTGAAACTTTTTACAAAGAAGACATCTTGAACTGGAAAAAAAAATTCCAGTGTGAAAACCAGTCATTTTTCACACATAGAAACTCCTATGATATAGAAAATGGCAAAATAACCTACTATATATGCAATCGAAGTGGTTATGAACCAAAAAAAAGGCAAAGTCAGACATAGAAAAACATCTGGTTCTATTAAATGTGCTGCAATAATAAACGTGACTATACAAACTGTTGAAGAGGTCACTAAAATAGATTTTCAGTACCAGTCAATTCTTATTGGGCATCAATTGTTAACAGGAAAGCTGCCTTTACCGAAAGAAGATAGAATGAATTTTATAGCACTTCTAGCTCTTGGTGTTCCTTTGACAAAAATGTTGAATGATACAAGGCAGAATTTTGATCCCCTCCCCCCCAAAAAAAAATATTAAAGCCTTACAGCTAGGAAAGAACTGCATATTTGCAGAGACTTTCGAATTGGGGATCATGTTCTTCATCCTGATGATGCAACATCTGTAGATATGTTCGTTAAAAAAATGAGAATGGATTATGATAATCCTGTACTAAATTATAAAGCTGTAGGAGACATTTTAGCAGACTTCCCTATGGTGAAAGAGAAAAAGATTTCATCTTGGGAATGAAGAATGATACTCAACAAAAACTTTTGGAGCTATATGGTAACATCTGTGTCATGATAGATTCAACACACGGAACAAATCAATATGGGTTTGAAATATTGACAATTATGATTCATGATGAAAATCACGAAGGATTGCCAGCAGCAGCTCCATTTTCATCAAGAATGTCTTGTGACATTCTTTTGCCTTTCTTCGCAGCCATAAAAAAGCGCTTGCCAAATCTAAGAACGGATGTTATGATGACAGATGAATGATGATACAACTTCATTTACAAACGCGTGGAAAGAGATATTCCACGATAGCCCCAGATATTTTAAAGAATTTGATGACAGAAACAGATATCCCAAATTTTGAAAAAATTTTAAATGATTTTGTAACGCTCTTAAAGAAAAAGAAATGAAATTTGTCGAGTATTTTTTTTTCTGATTATAAAAATAGATGTAAGGAATGGGCATACTGCCATAGAATTGGGTTGCAAACCAATACGAACATGAAATTAGAAAGATGGCATCGCCAGCTGAAGTACGAGGAAGGTGATGGAAAAATTATGAAAAGATTGGACAAGGCTCTATCCCTTGTGATTAATGCATTAGCTAAAAAGCTCCTTTCCAGAGTAATTTCTATGGAAAGAGGGAAATTAACATCTAAAGTCACCCTAATCAGAAAACGTCATACAATCAGTAACGAAATGGGTAATAAATATGCTTTTTACAAGTTGGGAAAAAAACTGTTATCACAAAGCAGAATGGAGGATCACTTATATCATATGATATAGAAAAATTAAAAGATGTGTGTGAATGTCCTATTAGATGTGATGAATGGCATGTACTTGAATTGTCGACTACAGCATTCGATTTTTGATATGTAAACACATTCATTATATATGCCAAAACTCCAAAGATATCATTATTCATGAATCTGAAGTAATACAAAACCGAGAAAATTTAGACAATGAAGTAATTTAGTAATTATTGAAAATGATCCAAAAAAAAAAACAGAAATTGAAAAATCTGTAATCATATCCCATTTACAAATTGAATGCAGTAAAGATTTCGATAGCAGGAAAAGTAACATAGTGAATCAGCTACAAGAATTACTTGTAAAAGCACAAAACTGGGATTCCTCATACCCTCTTCCAGATGTGGAAGAAAGGATAAAAGTACTTAATGCCTGTTTCGATCTTTCTGTTGCCTCAACTAGTGCTACATATTTACAAAATGCATTACCGGAAAGCTGCAAATCACGAGCAAATTAAAATATCTCAAAACAAAGGAAATTCACAATAAAGAAGCAAAGTGAAAAGCTGAGCTAATTTTCCTTATCGAAAGCTTTTTTATTTCTTACATAACTTCATCTGAGAAATCTATCAAGAGTATCATTCATATTTCATAAAATAAATTTGTTTCAATATATTTTTGAATGATCAATTTTGTACAGTTTATATTTCAACGATAATGTAAATATAAGAATTAAGGCATAAATTTAAAAATTAGGTATCAATAATGATTCATTGAATATCTATCATTTTTAATTATATTTTACTAAAATCTCTAGTATAATCGTTAAAAAAAATTAGCAAATTGTTTAAAGACGTGTGTACATTACTGTAATAGCAATCATATAAAATATTTTAAGAATCAATTCGTTCCAATTACTAAAACAATTTTATTCAGTGAGAGAATTTTTCTTTCCAAATTGATGAAAATTTATTTTAATTTAGGTTTCAATTAAATATAGTAATGATAAAAAAACCATGCACAATATAATAAATGAGTTTAAAAAAATAGTTTTATGCATTAGATAATGTAAAATAAAGATATTTACATAAACACTACAGACTACTCTGTGCATGAGTTGCAATTCTGTTATTTGGTTAAATGTTAGAAACTGTATTTTCGTTTATATAATTATGCTAAATAGACTAGTTAATCTGTAGAACTTTTGCTCTACAGATTTAGGTAAACTTGTCAGCAGATTAAGGATGGTTTATAGATATATTACAGAAATTTTTAATTTAATAAATTCAAATAACCTTTTATAAAAAATCTACAGCAATCAACTTTTTTTATTAAATATAGCATAAGAAATGAAATACTTTTTAAACTTAATTTAAAAACAAATCTTAATTTTTCAAGTCAAAATTATTATTTTTTTATTATCTCGGATGCAATTCAGTTTCTACATTGGTATATTGTACCTGATTATTAAAAAATATAGCACTGCAGTTTTATCAGAAACAATAATTTTGTAAAAGCATAAAATATGTTTCATCATTTGAAAAGTTTAATTTAAGCTATTAGACTTTAAGAAACAGAAGAAAAAAAATTAAAAGAACATAATGAAAACAGTATGTGTCCAAAAATATGTTCTTTTTTTATGAGAAGAAATATATTTCTGTAAATTTATATTACTCATTTTATTGTTTTCCAAAATATAAATAATAAAGTTGAATGGTCACTTTAGAAATAAAGTTATAGGAAGCTTGAAAAGTCAAGGCACAAAGGTTAAACATTTTAAATATTTACTTACTAGCTCATTTTTATGAGTCAGTTAAGAAAATAATATAATGGTTTTCATTAGGTTTGCTTTGAAATCATTAAAGGAACCAAAATATGAATGGCTGATAAATATAACAATATATTATCAGTAAACATAGGAATCATTGTGCATGCTCAGTTACAGCTATAGGAAACTAGTTATTCACATAATATATAAAACTATTACAGTGTCAAAGAATATTTACAGATTGCTATACTTTCAATCCTACACTTAGCTGAATGCCTGCTAAAAATTTCTTTGGTAATTGATTAATGATTAAAAATACACAATGGGCTATTTATTTACAGAATTATATATGTGATTCTCATCATTCATAAGTATGAAAAAAATTTATAAATGAATATTTGACCGAGTTAGTCCATCAAACATTGACACTGCACAATACAAGACATGTTGGATGTAGAACATTTTACTATACAACTTTCAAAAATCAAATAATAAAAATAGCAAATTGTTTAGCATGTAACTAAATTCAAATGCGAAATGAATTTTTTTATTATTATTTATGTCTATTGAATTGATATATTTTGCTTTTGTTTACCGTGTAACATATTAAGGAAAGGGGATTAACATTATTCAAGAAGGTTTTGCAATGAATAAAGACACATAATAAATGTACAAACTACATATGAAATGCTAAGCAGAATGTGTTAACTTTATTAAAAACAAGATAATGTATAAAAAATATTGCAAATGAAAACCATGGCTACCATAATTACAACTTCATAATGAAAAAATCAATGAAATAAAGAAAGCTATCAGAAAAAGTTATTTACCTAAGTAATTTAGACAATAGTATATCATCTCAGGAATTATATAATGTGCCACTTTTTGTTGTTAAATAATGTTCAACTTGCCAGCTCTGCAACTGATTTTGAATAATCAATTTTTAGACATTTGGTACATTCTAAAAGAGACCCTATGAACCTAAGTGTGAAATATTATAATATTTTACTTCAATATTTTTCTTTTTAAAAAGACAGTGTTGCCTATGCGTGCTCCTGATGTCAAATTGACACGCCTTCGCATAGGGCATACTTGGTTTACGCATCGTCATCTTCTCGGAGAGAGACCACCGATTTGTCCTCGATGCCATATCGATCTTAGTGTGAAGCACATTTTACTTGAATGTCCAGATTTTAATTCCTATCGCATCAGCCTTTTTAATTCAACTTCATTGACACTAAATGAATTGGTGGGAGAAAAACACCATTCGAATATTTTTAGTTTAAGATCTATAGGTTTTATTCATTGGATTTAGTCCTTTTTACCTTTTTATTCCAATTGTGTTTTCGTGTTTTATGGTTTTTATTGATTATATATATATATATATATATATTCCTTTTTAAACTCTTACCACTTGCTTTCTCTTACTGAATGCCCAAGATATACTTCTTTATGCCTTAAGGATTGGTCTTGTTTTCGTGTTTCATATTACAACACAGGTTTTTTAACTTAAGCTTGTGCTTGGCGCAGTATGGCCAGATATGGCTTTTGCGCCATAAAACACCAACCAATCTTTTTTAAAAGAATTTCCCATCCGAAAAAAAAAATTGGTCAGCTATATCTTCAGGGACTGCAGAAAATGCGAAATATTAGAAAACATTCTAAAAAATACTTCTGCAAAATTCTTCCACGTTTTTTTTTTTTTTCAGTTCATGGTTACATATTGAAACGATTTTAAGTTTTAAGCTTAGGAATTATAAAAAATAGACGGGTGATTTTCTTGAAGTGTGAAGGCAAATATAACCAATAGCAAAATATTTTTTTCTCTGAATATAAGGATATTATATTCATACAATCATATACAGTTCCAAGAGGTACATCCTCTTTATTTTTCGCCTGAACAGTGCACATTAGCTGTTAATGAAATATATGATTCCATATTCTTCAGAAGTTTTTCTGTAAAGGAATAAAAGTTATCATATTACTTTTTAAAAAAATTTCCTAATCAGTAAATCACCGGTTTTGAAGATGATACAAAATTGGAAACATTCGTCAGCTTGCTTGTCGGAAAGCCTATTTAAATATAAAACGATTTATGTTAAATAATGATTCTATAAGTATGATTAAATGGTATTTGTACTAAATATCCATTAAATAAGATGAAAGGTTACTGAAAAATATGTTTTAAGCTAACATGTCGACACCTCGCTTGGAAAACGTGCTCATCTACTCACACCGGGAAATCCCCTCAGGTGCTCACCTTCTTTAGGTGAGTATGAGTGTCCCAATCCCGAGGTGCCCAGGGATCTTTACTCCCTGTATACTTACTTTCCTCTACGCCTCCTGCTGTCTTGCTTAGTTTAGCCAAAATTTGGCTCTTGCGCCAATAAAACTCAACAAACAACAATTTGCTGTCTGCTTGATTCTTGAAGGGTAGGCGAGGGAGCGCTCCATGAGAAGTTGTCGCCGCTCTGTTTGCTTCTTGCTTCTCATGGGCAGCAATTAGCCCCACGTGTTTGCCGTGTGTGGCGACCCATTAGACGGGTGGTGCACTGTGGATTCCGGTGTATCAATCGGCTGGTTGCTAGCCACCTGTGTGGTTAGTTTACTAGGGATCAAGCGAAGGGGTTACTCCTTGGGCTTGGCGTTAAGGGTGGTCACTATCCCCAGGGGTAACTCCGAGCGTATAGGTACTGGCTAGACCTGATGCAAGTGCCGAGGCTGGAAATAGCCAGAGCCGGCGGCTGCCTTCCCTTGTTGGATTCCGTGGTGGGTGGTGCCGCCGCTCCCGAATCCCCAGCAATATCGTATGGGCAAAAAATCATCTGCTCCCTTCAGTGGGCAACAAATTGTTTCAAAATAGAAATTTGAAAACACTTAGCACGAAAAATATTTTGACCATTTTTTCATCATCAAAAGAATCGGTGATAAAAATGAAACCTTTCATTCAGTTTCACCTTTCTTTGTTGAAAAGGCTATCAATAGCACTGTCGGTGAATTATCGTCAATACGTAAACTTCGTTCCGGAGACTTACTTGCCGAAGTTCCTCCTCGAAATCAACCTAAACAAATTCTTAAACTAAAAGCGTTAGCCACAATTCCCGTAAATGTATCTGGTCATGCCTCTCTGAACACTTCGAGAGGTGTTATTACTTGCGGAGAGTTATTTCATACAGCAATAGATGAAATTACAAAAGACTTAAAATCCGAAGGAGTGACGCATGTTCGCCGTATTTCAATAAGGCGAGATGGACAGCTTCTCCTTACAAAGCATCTTATTTTAACATTTCAAAGCCCTAAACTACCAGAATCTGTTAAAGCGGGTTACATGAAATTAGCCGTGCGTCTTTATATTCCAAACCCCTTACTTTTGGGTTGTGATGACTCATGTGATTTAACTAGAGCATCTGTTCGCTCTCGAGACTGAACTTCATCGCGCAGAAATTCCATTAAATGAGTTGAGATTGCTTTTCTTCGCGTTTCCGATTATATTCCAATGCTAAACAGGGGGGAATGATTTTCATAATTATCGGAAACAAAACACAACTATAAGAATCGGGAGATATTCCAAGTGATTCGAGTCCCCTAATATTTACTTCCAACATATCATATAAATTTCTTCATTAAATAACATCAAATGATTTTCGGATTGGAATCAGATTTAACAAACGATTCATATGAAGGTCAATTATAAGTTCTTTACGTCCGAATCTGTCTTCTGGAATTTTAACTGCTTTGGCATAATTTTCTGATGTTAAGGTTAAACCTCGTATTGCCAATTCTGTATTAGATATTACAACTGAATTTAAATAGGAAAATTTATCCGCAACATATAAACTCGAATTTTCATGCAGTGCGGATTTAGATCTAGCCCAAAACCTGGGAAAAGTACTGATATCCTTGCCTGAGAAAGATTCTAATGCAAGTTTAGGCAAGCGTGGTTGATTCATTAAAATAGAGTCATCTGAACTGTTTAAAGGAAGTATTAAATTTTGCAGTTGCGTTTCCGATGTATTTTGAATAGCAGTGTTCGAAACTGATTCGATGTAACGTTCAGCGCGGATTTTCCAAATCATAAATTTATCTCTGTATTCTTTGTGGGCTAAGATTTCGTCTTCCAGACTATCAATGTCTTTATCGAGCCTACTTAGATCCTCACATTTAGAAATTAACTGCATATAAACTTCATACACTATTGTTTTATCAGCAGAATTGTTTCTTTCAGATTCTATCCTGTTAATTTGCTTTGTCACAAGAGATCTCGTAACAGATTGAGTCCTTTTTGCTCTTTCTAACAAAGCCTGATTTGTCGCATCCATTTTAAATACAATACCAAAAGACTATTTTCAAAACAAAATAAATTACATTCATTTCAGAACAAGTACACAATGCAATATTCTACAAATTAACTCAAACAAATATTCAACAAATTCAATTCAATACTCAAATGACAATACAATTCTAAATTCAATATACAATTATCAATGCATTCGAACTAGAATACAATAGAACAATCTGCAATCATTAAACTCATAAACCCACCTCTCGAAATTGACAAAAACAACTTGATCAATTTTCAAATCAACGAAACCAAACTAGACAAATACCAAATCCTCAATCATTTGACTGCCAAGGTAATCAAAACGAGTGATTTTAGCGAATGGAGAATAAAAACCAAACTTCATCCATTAAGAACATAAATATTTAATTAATAATTACAAAAGCATTTTAAATATTTGATGAAATAATATGAATACATATTAATACTTCTCTAAACTCGAAGTTTAAACGGCAGTAAAATTAAATAGGAAAGGAGATAACATTTTCCAAGTTCCGTTAGCCAGTTATTCCAAAATAATAATAATCACTTCCTGTTGCCAACGCCAAAAGTAGAATGTACTTGAATTGTAAGAACTCCTGTTGCCAACACCACATAATTTACGAATGCAATTCCTCGGACTTTACCGGCTGACGCACCATTAATTGGCTACTAAACGACCAGACGATAGTTCGATCCGTATTCAAAGAAGATGTTGGACGAATAAATGAACACATTGCAAATTGAGCTTGTAAGAGTTTAATTTAGATTGAAAAAGGAATGTCACAATTCGGCTTACATCGTTACGATTTCAACTACAGTTTCAGTTATTAAAAACTATGGCGCTCATAGCAACGCCCTCTTTTGACCAATTATTTCAGCATAGGCTTACAAGCTGTGCATAACCATTTCTGTTTTGACGATGCTTTCTGAAAATTAACGCATTCCCAATTATACCATTGGAGGCAGTTATTACATTGGTCCATATTTATTTTTTTTATTCGATGTGTTGCATGTTGTGCAATTCCATTCTGCTTTTTTTCCTTCGACCACTGCTTGTAATGTTAACCATGCTTCGTTGGTTAAAAGATGCTTTATGCATGAAATATTTTCGTCAATGATGCAATCATCAATTTCCTTATTGCTTTTTATGTGTTCTGCTTTAATTAAACCTTCATTTTTATTAGAGAATTCGGTAATCAAAATATTATTTAAAATGTTTTGTTGTTTTGCATCTAAAATGTGATATTTATAATTGATCATTTTTCTTTTTTTTTTGTTGGTACTTGATTTCTATTTTCTTTAGAAATTTCCTTAGAAATGTAACCTTCATGGTCTGTTTCAGGAACTGCCATATGGGAAGTGAAAGTCGATTTAATCGAATTCTGCTCTTCAAAAGAGGGTTTTGCAAGCCTACCGATAATCTCTCTAGTTTTTTCTTAGTTGAAAATAAGGAATTCTGTGTTTCTATGTTTTTATTACCATTACTGGTAGTGGGTGGTAATTTATTTTCTTCCGAATCAGTTTTCATATAATTTAAAATTCTTCGCAGCATTGAATTTACTTCTAAATGTGTTCCTTTGTCCTTCATTGGGTCCATTTTTTTAAGGTTTTCTTTAACTGCGTTCAGTAATTCTTCTGTATTTATTAATGGATTGTGAGGTTTTTGTTGTCTGAGATTAGTCGTTTGCAGCATGGTGTGCAAGTCATTAATATCAGTACAATTAGTGTTTGAAGTAGTTGCATTCTTTCGTTTTGTGAGATATTTTCTGCAAACAAGGTGTGAATGTTTGCAAATGGTCTTATTTTGCACACTATCTAAACAAGAACATTTTATTTCCTGAATGCAGACTGAGCATTCAGTACATCTTATTTTACATCCATCCGAGCAGTTTTTTTTGTGTGTTATCTGTACATAGTTATTCATTTCCTCACTTTTATCTATATATGATTCAGCTGATTCTCTGGAGAACCGAATCAAAATCGAAAGTTAGACTGCGCTTATGCCCTAATATTAACTTTTGTATTTGATGAGAAATTTTTCCTCTTTATAATTTTTATAATTCTTTGAAGCCCTTTATCTTTGATGTATTCCATTAGCTTGTACAAGCAGTGGTCCAACCTTTTGTTAAATTTGCCATTAAATAGTTATATTTAAAATCTTTATGGAATTATTCTCAATGGTTATTGGTTGTTACTATTGAATTTAATCTGTAGCATACAGCAATTTCTTTAAATCTGGGATCATAATTATTCACAAAATAATTATAGAATCTTTTGGTTTCTCTGTCGTCTAGTAAGTCGTCTTTAATATTGCTACATTTCTAAAACTCTGTTTTCGTTTGTTTCAGAAAATATTATTGATATTGCCTTATAGACTTCGCATGCTTTCAATTTGTTGCTTATACGAGGGCCGTTCAGAAACTAACCTCCGGTTAATTGAAAAAAATA
>JAPMOQ010045669.1:217630-262293 GCA_026543055.1 Argiope trifasciata | reverse complement strand
TTTTTTTTTTTTTTTTTTTTTTTGTTTTTGTCAGAAGGAGGGTGGCTTTAAATACAGTTGCTTAACTTCGACTCAAATTTTAATTTTCCTCCACAACAGAAAATTTAATCATTTCAATTTTTAGAGATAACTAATTAATATTGATTGAGAAGCCTTACGATGCTCTCTTCATAGAATTTCTTGTCAATATGTTAGACATCCAAATATGCCACAAAAAAGAGAAAAATTGACTCAACTAAAAACAATTACCATTATCTAGTTTTAAATTAAATAAATTTTCAAAAATTATATTAAAAATAAGCGTTATGCTAAAGTATATTCCACAAGCAAAAAGTAGTCTGATTTTCATATACTGATCGACTTCATTGGTATAAAGCCATGATGAAATATATTTATTGCAGAATAAGCATAAAATACTTGTTAAAAATTAATTTTAAAAATTATTTTAAAAAAATGATTATACTACGACTAAATTCTTTAGAGTTTAATAATATACTTATATAAATTACTAACTGCAATTAAATTGTGCCCTGATATATTGTTTTAGTTTTCAAATTGTGTGAGCATCCTTTTTGAGCTACAGCAGTGATTCTCAACCTGTGGGGCGCCAGCACTCTAATGGGGGGGCGCGAGCATATGCAAGAGAAAATGTTATTTTAAAAAATTGATTAAGTTACTGAAAGGAAAGAACACACACATACAAAACAAAATACATTTCGACATGTTTAATAATTAACTTATTAAATTAAAACAACTTACTAAATTAAAAACAAATTTAATAATCATTAGTGACATTCTTGGGCCTGTCCTGTAGAGCAAAGTTTTTCGGAGGAGGATTTAAGATTAGAAATAGACACTCTCAGTTTTTTTCCTATATTTAGCTGAGATTTATATTTTGTCTTCAAAGAAGCCACCGAAGAAAATCCAGTTCCGCAAAGGTAAGATGTTGAAAATGGTAGTAGAATGCGAAATGCCTTTGTTTTTAGAGCAGAAAACCCATCATCCACTCCCATCCGAAATTCAAAGAGTGATTTATTACTAAATTGTCTTTTTATTTCTCCGCTTGCCGTGAAGTCTATGAAGGGTTTTTCCTCTTCAATTGAGAATCCTTCGGGAGTATTTTGAAATGGATCCCTCATCCACTTGTAACTTGATATGAGTTTGTCTTCAGCAAGAAAGTACTTTTTAAAATCTTTTGCTAGCATTGCTAAATGATTTTCAATGGTTGCAAAAACAACTTTTACATGCTTTTCTTCAGCCTTGTAAGTTTTATACAATCATTCAAATTTGCAAACATTGTTAAGTTTTCTTGCTTTAAATTTTTGCGCCACAATTCCAATTTCCTACAAAGAGCATTAACTTTATCACTCGTATCCAATATATGTGTATTTGCTCCTTGCAGTTGAAGATTCAGGTTATTTAATTTCTCGAATATGCTGACCATGTAGCTCAGTTTCATCACAAATAAACTATTGCAAAAATTCTCAGCTTCCGGTCTGTTTTCCTCTTCTAGGAAAACGGCGATTTCTTCTCTTAATTCATAAACACGTTGCAAAAATTTCCCTCTTGATAACTATCTTGCCTCGCAATAAAATAGTAACGCTGAATGTACGGCACCCATGTCTTCATAAAGTGCGGAAAATATTCTTGATTTCAGGGGTCTCATTTTTATATAATTTACTACGGTTGCAAACGTAGTAAACACAATATTCAAACCAGGACTCATTTCTTTGGAAGCCAAAGCTTCTATGTGGATCTCGCAATGTGTTCAGACGCACTGTGGCGATTTTTATTTCACAAGTGCTTGAATACTTTGGAACCTTCCAGACATAGAACGAGCACCATCGGTGCATATTCCGACGCAATTTTTCCATTCTATGTTTGCCTCGTTCATAATCACTTAGGATAGCAAATAATGCGAGTGCTGTTGCTTTGAGTTGTATTGGTTTGCAGAAAAGTTATTCTTCTTCTACTGACAAATCATCACAAAATCTAACATAGGCAATGAAATGAGCATCTTTATTAATATCTTTTGCCTCATCGAGAGGAATTGAAAACAATTTGTCACGTAACTTCGACAAAAGCTGACACTCTATATCTTCAGCTATATCAGCAATTCGACGGGCAACAGTATCATTTGAAAGAGGTATAGACTACAATTGTTTTGCAAAATTATCTAAAAACATAATTTCTACAATATCAATTGCAGCTAGCAAAATAAGCTCTTCACCAATGGTGTGGGGCTTTTTACATCTGGCTATTTTACAGGAAAATTTTTAAGAGGCAATTAAAGCTTTTTCATTCACAGACAAAGTTTTTTTAAAGAATGATTTTTGCTTTTCATATGATTTTAATTTTAATTCGAAGAATTCTCTGGGTTTGTTTACGTACTCACTATGAAGCGTTTCCAAATGTCGTTTAAGTGCATTAGGTTTCATGCTGTCTGCCGCCAACATTTTTGAGCAAATGATACACAGGGGCCTTTCTTCTTCATTTACTTCAGTACTAGTGAACCCAAAATTTAAGTATTCTTGAGAATATTTTCTTGATTTTATTTTCGGAACCACGCTCGCCTGTGTACTTGTTGATACTTGTCTATCGTCTAATGCTCGCTTATACCCGCTTAAAAATTTATCCATGATTCTGCCTTGAATATTTAAGGTGTCCGACTACGTTGAAAACAATGGTTTTCGGCCACATTGGCAATTTTTTTAAAATTATTTCTTGTCATTCAGACTTTTCTCTTTCCAAAACAGTTTGTTTTTTCTTAGACAAAGAAGGTCTCACCTATTATACAGAGGAATTTTCGGCAAAATATAATTTTCAGCTAAAATGTGTCTTTCACTTCCATTTTCATAAAAATTATCCACCATTAACATATCCCAAAAACTAATAGAGGTACTTACATAAAAGTTTCAGAGTGAATTTTAAATAATATGGGCAATGAAATGAACCAAGATTTTTATTGTTGGTGAACTGCTTTTTCATTTACAGGCATTTTTAGGAAAATCAAGTTGTGAATTTAGGGCAAAAATGGATCTATACGTATATTTTTCCCCATAACTTCTTTGCATCCCGAAATGATTAATAGATTTTGGTTCATTTCATTCATCATTACATTCTATAGCTTGTGTACAAAGAAAAATAGGCCTGTTGAATTACGATTTTGTGTAGAGTGTTCACCGTTTTGGTTAAATTTCACTAAAATTTACCACAAATTTATCTATATCTCAAAATATGTTATATTTTCAAATAATGTTTTTGTATTTATAGTGTTTATAATTGATAATACCTCTGAAAATCAAAAATAGTTTTTAAAAAATTAAATTTTTCAAATTTTTTCCTTCGAATGTAGTCGGTAACTTAATGCGGTGAATTGCAATTACTCGAAAATATATATAACATACACATTCAGAATAGATTAAATAACGATAGAAGATCGACTCGAATGAAATTGTCTGGAATTGAAATTGGCGACATAGAACTTTCTCCTTCTCCCTTTGAGAAAACTTTTGTTCACATCTGCACACGCTCCTAACTTAACTTTTAAGCTGACCAGACAAATTCCAGACAAATCGAAACTTCTCGCGAAACCGTGAGAATGTCCGACGTGGCAGGACGCAAGAGCAATAAAAAGGCATAGGATTCTTGTTTTTTCAATGCTGTGGATCGGTGTTGCAAAACGTTAATAGATTTCCGTATTCTTGGTAATTTGTAAAGTTTAAAATTAAGGTTGTAGTGTAGGTTTAGTGCCAAAATACTCAAAATACATTATTATTGTATACATTTTATTTTATGCGGTGGGGGTGGGGCGCGATGAAAATTATGATTGAAAATTGGGCCGTGAATACTATAAGGTTGAGAAACACTGTGCTACAGTTATTATGAAATTATGATGAAAAAATTTTCAGGTGCGATTAATTTTACTTAAGGAGAATTTTATTTCAAATACAAAAAATTGCACAGACCCAAACTCCATAATATATAAGAGCTAAATTGGGCCCTGTAAGTTAATCATTCTGCTTGTTGAGCGTCAACACACAAACACAATTCATTTTTATTTAAAGTTTTATTACCTAAGAATCCACAAAGCAACTAATTTTAATTTTAACCTCATTGCATTCAGAATATATAATTAAATTTAAATAATATTTACAAAGTATTTAAACGTATTTCACTGGTAAAGAGCTGTTTTCTACAGTCGTGTAGTTGCAGTACCATAACACGTGAGTCATATTTATTTTATTTCAATAACTTGTTCCATTAAATTAAGGTCAAAACAGATATTATTTAATTAACCCATTCTGTTTAATTTAGAAAGTCTAAGAACACAAAGGAATGTAAACTCAAAACATTTCGTCTCCTGCTAAATGAAAAGTAACTTTCGGACAATTAGAGCCTTTGTGGTTGCAAATGCAGAGAGTATTTCAGTCTTGGGGTAGGAGGTTGGGGTACTGTTTGCTGTTTAAAAATATTTTATAATTATCATTTGCTGATAGACGTATCACATCGATCGTAGAATTAAAACACTAAACGTTTTTATTTATAAGTAAAAACTCTATTTTTTTTACATAATTTGTCATTAATGTATATTGTATTCATCTTTGTGCTAATATACGCTGTGTTAGTATCTATTTTTGCCCTTTTCTTAAGCAAAACAAGAAACAAGATTCTATTTAATTAATATATTCCTATCATAGTAATTTGGCATTTTAAAAATTTCGAACATCCTTCAATACTTATACCACAGTTTTTGAAATAGCAATAAAGAGGAATTCAGTTGTTCTAAATATTAAAATATGTATCTATGTTCATGATGAATTTTTGAACAACATTCAAAAATAATTATATTTGTTATTATATGACTATCTTATCAAATACCATTATTTGATGTATTAAAAGATAAATTAAGCATCTTCTGTTGATAAAAGCGATTTCAGAGTACTAAAGTTGTATCTAAGCTAGAAATCTGGCATCGCAGTTAATATATAAATGATATACATTTGTTAGATATGGAAACAACTTGCCTTCCTGAAAACCTGCTCTCTAATTGAATATCCCTACTTCGTATTTACCAAACAGTCATTATTTCTCGGATTGATTATGGCTGTATGGTATATGGTTCCGCCCGCCCATCTGTGTTGCGGCGACTGGATACTGTTCATCATTCTGCTTTGCGCATTTGCTCTGGTGCGATTCGTACGTCCCTTGTTGAAAACCTCTATGTTACATGTCACCAACTACCCCTTTCTTTATGACGGCAGAAAATGTCTACCTTACTTTATTTTCACACAAAATCTGTTCCGAAACACACATTGAGACAAATATCAATGCCAGTAGGTCTACGTCGACTTTATAACGCTCGCCCCTCTCACATCCTTCCATTTTGTGAGAGAGCTAAATTGTTATTGAATGATTCGGGCCTTAAAACGGTTCGTGTTAAAGCAGTTGATGCCTTCAATATCCCACCCTGGGATATCCCGCAGTTTTCTTATCTGAATCCTTTCATTGGATTCGATAAATTCTCAACTGCACCTGTTGTTTCCCAATAGCTCTTTTAATATCATCGTTATCGCTATTCTTCACTTGAGCCAATTTTTACGAATGGCTCGAAAAAAGATGAATATGTTGATTGTGGATTCATTCTTACATCTGACACACTGAACCACCGTCTTCACAATTGCTGCTCTGTTTTTACTGCTGAGTTAGTGGCAATTTTTTGTGCTCTTCAAAAAATATCAACCTCTGCCCAGCGTAAATTTATTATCTATCCCGATAGCATGAATGCTTTGATAACACTTTCACACTACCAAAATCGGATGCATCCCGTTGCCATCAAAATTTTATCCACCTTGCGACTTTTTAAGAAATAATGATTTGAAGATTATCTTCTGTTGGGCGCCGAGTCATGTTGGCATCTTGGGAAATGAGACGGCGAACTTAGCCGCAAAATCTGCATCGTCTTTTTTTGAGCATTGGACTTCCCTTTTGCGATATTAAAAGGTCCATTGTTCATCCCTTTTCTTGTAACTGGCAAAAGTCATGGGATCTTCAGTTCAATAATAAGTTACACTCTATTAAAACGGACATTATTTTATGGCCTGTTCATTCTAAACGTGAAATGGATGTGAAGTTAACTCGTCTCCGTATAGGGCATACACGCTTTACTCATAAATATCTCATATTTGGAGAAATAGTGTCTATGTTCAACATCTGTCAAGTTCAATTTAGTGTTATTCATATCCTGATAGAATGCCCTGTATTCAATTCTTATCGTGCTCGCTTTTTTAATTCGTCTTCAACATTACAAAACTTAATGGGTGAAAAGTACCACCCAAATATCTTCAAATTCATCAGATATATTGGATTTTTTACGTGCATTTAATTTTATTACTCTTTCTTTTATTAAATATTGCTATTTAGGTTGTTGGTTTTAACATCATTTTAACAAATCTTCATAACTCTTTTTTTAAGTCTTTTATACTTTTACCTTTAGACTGGCGCAGTATGGTCAAACATGGCTCTTGTGCCATTAAACTACACAAACAACAAATCCTGAAAACCTTTCAAGGGCACTTGATGATATTTGTGTTTCTATCGATAGAAAACTAGAGAAATATTTAGAAGCTTGCCCAATAATGAATTTGTTTATAAACATAAGAGTTTGACCATTCTTACTTTTGTGGTGTCTAAATTCTGATCTTATTCATTCACTGAAGTATTATTTTTGTATCACGTGTATCAATGGAAATGCAGGGTTTATTTTTTGCGATTTTAATACTTCTTACGAGATTGAATTTCCAGCCAAACCTTCTATATGTCGAAATAAGTCAGATGGGCGTTTGTCACCGAGATCAATTTCAGCAAGAAGTTTTTTTAATCGAGATTCTTTGTGTCGGTTAATCAGGTTAGAAGAGCATTTTTTAAAGTGTCGTATTTATTCTCACTTGGCGGATGGGATAAAACATCTGCAACGAAATCTAACACATTTTCGTCGAGCCCTGCTACGACGATGTTAAATTTAGTAATATCTTGAGTAATGCCGCTGTTGGAAAATTGTGCTTCAAGTTGTATAAATTAAAGTTTTGCTTTATGTTTCTAAAACGCTGGCGGTTTAATAGCGATTCTGCTCAGCTTCGAGTCCATGTTTGAGTTATCAACCATAATGAAAAGTTGACAAAATAACGGTATAAAAAATTTAACGTATCTTGTTAAATTTACCGCGATAAAAATAGCTTTCCAACGTTCGGAATTGAAGTCCAGGGTCACCAATGTATGGATATTTGATGTTATGCAATACATATGAGAGAATTAATCAAGTTAAACCATTTGGTATAACATCGATTCTACGAAATGCAGCAACTTTATTAACGGAAACAAAAGTAAACATTAATTTAAAATGCAATTTCCGGTTGCCAATTCGTAAAAAAATATATGTAAAAATATTTTAATACATCATAAGAAAATGTGCGGAAATACAGTGAGTCAACGACGATAATCTTTTTTAAAATCACAACAAATAAATCTTGCATTTCCGCTGATGCACGTGATACAAAAATAATACTTCAGTGAATGCGATCATAATTTAGGCACCACTTTTTCTTATGTAAGTAGTATAGAAAAAGTAAGGTAATCATCAAACGCGGAACTCGAATTTTTGACGAATCTCCACTTTTTAGATCTCTCTGAATTCAAAAAATCATTTTTGAGAAATGCTGTTAGTATGCCTGTCTGCTACAAATATAACTCAAAAACGTTTTTAAGTTAGAGGGTGAAATTTGTTACATGGTCTTTATACTAAATTTGTAGATTTATGTCTAATTTTGAGCAAAATCCGCTGAGAGAAAGTATATATGTCCGAATATAAGCTAACCCGATAACTGCAAAACGAAGATGTCTAAATAAATAAAATTCAATACGCAGAATTAACATCTATAGACTGGACACCTTCTGTACTTATAGCTTAATCCATGAGGGGGCTGATTGTCTGTACCTTGAGAAGCATGTAAACTCTATAACTCAAAAATGGGCTAATTTAAATATAGAATGTATCAAAATTAGAATAGGGTTTTGTGACTACAAGTGTAGTTTTAGGACAAATTTTTGTTTTAATCGAGAGGTGAGAAACGCGACTAAAACCCAAATTAGAATTTTGGGACATTATTAACCGCAGGCCATGGATTTATTCTTTGGACATACAATATCAAAAACACTCCTAAAAACCTTTGAATTAACGTAAATTACGAAAATTGGGCAAGTGTTTTCTCGCTCTAAAAATCTTTAGAATTATAAAGCTATTGCTAAGTGTTGAAATAAATAATATTATTGATTTATTATATTAATATGCTAACTGCTGAAACTGAGTCTTAAATGCTCTGCATAAGACTTATTTGATGTAAATCTGATATAATTCATGCTATTTTTTATGAAATTTATTTTTTAATAAAAGAAAATGTACTCTGTAGGAAACAAATGGGTTACAGAATGCGTTACTAAACATACACATATATAACACGCATAAAAATTGAAGGACAAGAACATTATACAATATATTAGGTATTTAATACTATATAGCTGATCTAAAAACATTAAGGAACACATTAAAAACTAAGAAGTTGAGAAGTTAAAACTATTAATCCTTTAAAAAATATATCAGATATTTAAAAATTATATGATCGGATATTAAAAATGTCAAAAACATTGATAACCCAATGTGAAATTAAACGCTGGATATAAAAAATCTTAAAAACATTGAACTGTTTTTTAAAATGTCTATTATTATTGATATAAGCTTTGCCGTTGTTACAATACCACTTTTCATCTCGCTGTCAGCGATTTTAAGCCTAAATTAATGTCCCTTTTTTTTCAGTAGGGTCAAGAGTACGACTTAGCAACTTCATGCTTCACATTCGCTTGCACAGCCCCATTTTACAGGGGGTTCCATTCGCTCTACTCACAGATAGAACACGAAATAACAACCATGTTCGAACCGTAACTCGAACCCGGGAAGTTCAGAACATTAGGAAGATACGCTACCCCTAAGCCAGAATGGTAGCATTATTAACTTTAAAAAGCACAATTCAATTGTAAAATTGGATGCATTAAAAAAAGTATGAATACAAAAAAAATTTTTAACTTATTCGGAATTAAAAAATTGTAAATAACTAATTTTATAAACACTAAAGGAAAAATCTTACATATCTTTCCAATTTTATCAGTTCAATATTTTATATCATGATAATTTGTTTACATAATTAAATATTACAAACAAATTCTTAAATAGCAAAACGCATTGAGCTTAGCATGGCACTGCAATCAGGCATGTTATTAGTTATAATCATTTATGCATAATTATGAATATATTATAAAGAATTCTTGTGTCTCAATAGATACTAATCAAGTATTTTATAAGATAATGTGTTTGGATATTTTATATAAAAATAATCTGTGCTCATAATTAAATGTTATAAAAACATTTTTAAACAGTAAAATGCTTTGACATGAAAATATCATTGCAATCAGTCACGTTATTTTCTATAAAAAATTGCGCATAGTTTTAAATATATTATGAACATTTCCTGTGTGATCAAGAAATAATAAATAAGTTTTTATATAATAATAATCTACTTGTGCATTGCGTCTAATATTAATATATGTACTTAAAGAAATGTTACCGCAAAATTCTAAAACACTAAAATGTTTTGAACTACGATCAGTTATGTTATCAGTTTCAAACAATTAAACATAGTTATAAGTATTTTATTAAAAATTCCAGTACTTTTAAGAAATAATAACTAAAGTTTCTGTTTTTCAATATAATTCTTTTCGTACGTGATGAATGTCAATACATTTATATAAATTTTACTTAATTATACTGTTTCTTTCAATGAGCAAAATTTCCTTTTTTATTTGAAATATTAAAAAATAATCAAAATGTTTTCCTAAATAATAAATTCTTTATTTTTCCTCTGTATGTGTATGTACTTTCAGGGCCTCCTCCCAAATATCTCTTTTCGTTTTTTCCGCAAGTTAATCGATCATTCACCCCTACATGTGAATGAGTCCTTTCAAAACGTTCTCCTGGATATTTTAAACGAATTCTCTTTTTTTAAAGTATTCAGAGGTGTCATCAGAAGATTTGTCTCTTTCTTTCTGGATTGGGATCGTCAAATCCCTATCTCGTTCGTAAAAGTCTGGTGCTTCATATGGTCCTTGGAAAACTTATTCAATTGCGTTTCCTGATTTTTTGATTAGGAATGACACGGATGTTTTTGCTCTACAGGATATGTTTCCAATATTGTTCCAATTTTACCGATAAATATTTATGATACAGGGTTTGTTCTTTGTTACCATAAAAGAACATTGGTAAATTGAAATATAGGAACTTCCTTTCAGATAAGATAATTAAATCCAGTTATTAAGAATTATCATTAAATAAGAAGGGGAAAATCTGAGGAAAATATGAAGGATTAATATTTAATTGGATTAATATTTATATAATTATATAAAAATGGCAAAAGAAATATTCAGAATTTAGTGATAATAGTTTTTGAATGAATTTTTTTATTACGATTGACATAATTTAATTCAAAGATATTGATGTTATATATACACATGGGACATATTAGGAATCAAAGTGTTTTATTCTCTTTAATTTGATAAATGATCTAGAGTTATTTTTAATTCATTTACCATCAGTAAGTACATTCGAATTTCGCTGTTTAGTTGAAAGATTAATGAAGCATATAATCTTTATAGTTAACAACTTAAATAAGCTATTCAGAAATGAAAGTTATTCCTTTATCTTTCATACGATTTTCTCTGAGAAAAATGTAAAAACAGGTAAAAGTTCCGGAATTAAAATGAAAAGCAATTTGTAATGTTAAATGTGTACAGAGATGGTATGCATAAACTTCATAAACTTTTCTATATAAAATGCATTAAGATAAATATATTTTTCTTCCTCTCTAAAATGGGATAGTTGACCTCACTTTAGCGATACCGATAGTATAATATTGTTCATTTTTCCATTTCTATTTTCACTGAATATAAAATATTATAAACCTTAAAAAACATACACCAATTCTAGGAATTAAGAATTTTATTTTAATACGAATTTTATCTTAATTAGAATAATTTTTAAATGTTAAATTCTAAAGAGATTCATTCATCCAATTAACCTAAAGATTTATTTACAGATTTAAAAAATTGTTTTAGTATATTTACAGAAAAGACTTAAAATTTTAGCATCGATCCGGGTAAGAAACAATAAGTATAGATAAAATGAATAACGGATCTTCCATATATTGAATGCACAATTATATAATATTCATCTTTTTTCATTTAATAAATACTGAACTTCAATAAGACACCACAATGAAGGTTTCTTTCAAACTTTTTAGACAATTAAGCAATTAATGTTGATTCTATTAGTTGTTACACGTAATATTTTTAATACGAATTTAGAATCTCTGCTGGAATAAAGAGCGACTTTTATTGTCTGATACATGATATATAGAAACTAGAGGTATGATAATAGTTAAAAAATCCAAAATTAAGATTTTAAAAAATCCCTTCATATTTCATACCTTCTTCAATACGAACAACACATTAATCAAATTATAATTTTCGTTGCGATATCTGTCTGTCTATCAAATCGATAGTTAAAATACTCTTTGAGAATGGAATGAAACACTTGTTGAATTAAATCTGGTAAGTCGCAAATGACCACAATTTATAGCTTACCTTTAAATTTTATACGATGTTCTTACATAAAATATCTTTAGGTTAGAGCTGTACCCGATAACAAAAGACATACAGTCTGATAAATACATATTTAACATCAGCAGCGCAGATTCTTATTAAATTTTATTTCACATCCCTTTAAGAATTATCCATCTGTATTCTGCACTTTTCCATGCATGTTTTGGTTTTTTAAGACACTAACCATAGATAAGCTAACGAAGTCAACGATTTTAAGACTACAGAGAGTGTCTCTAGCTCCAGTAGCTCCATCTAGGGCTAAGAGTTCGTCTTAGCACTCAGCGTCACATTCGCTTGGACAATTTATTTTCACATGGGGCCACATTCACACACTTCACAGACAGAACACAAATGAAGACCAACCACGCCCGGACTGAGACTCGAACCCGGTATGCCCAGATTACAAAGAAGACCTGTATGCCAGGATGCCGGCTTCCATGCATGTAAACATGATAATAAAAAAAATGTAATCTCTATAAAAAATGAAATTTAATTTATAATCTTGTTTAATCCCTTTCAAATGTATCGTTACAATAAGAGAGAAAAAAGGAAGTACAAAATGCATATTCGATTTTCTTTACCTTAGTATAAAATTCTCATGTGTGTGAAAGCTTTGAGTTCTAAGGGTATTTACAGCTTCATTTGTTTTTTCAGGAGAGAAATACGATATTACATTCAATAGAAAATGTGGGAATCACCACCGTAATTTACGAATGAAAGTCTCTAGTGGTTATGGGGAATATTCAAGTTATTGAGGCTAATCGCCGTTAAAATTTATTATTTCATCAATAACAATTAAGAAATACATTTCAGAAAATGTATTTAAAAAGCATAGCATTTCAACTTATGATATAATAAAATATTAAAGGTAAAAAATAGAAGAAAAAAAATATCGTTGGAAAAAATTATTCCCATAGTGTACAAAGTGGAAAAAAGTATTAATTTAAATTTATGAATAATTGAACCAAACTCTGAAAACGTGAGTCACCGAAATTTATACTATATAGTATTTACGCCATGAATAATAAAGTTACTGAATATTCATTAAAATTAAAACGCAGTATTGATACGATTAAAATATATATTCTTTCAAATACTCCAAAATAAAAAGTATAAGTGCTCGTGATTTGTTAAGGATTTTAATACTTTTTGCCTGATTTTCTATAAAGAGTTCAACATTAAATGGTTTTCAGAGGTTTTCTTAATTATCAGAATTAAACTAAATTACACAGAAGAAACGATATTAAGAAAAAAAACAGGCTAAAAATAACAAAGCAAGATTTGATGACAATTTTCGGTCATCAGTTAATTGCGAGACAGAGCAATCTTTTGTCCAGATGAAAAAAATATTGAATAATCAACAATTTGAAGTGTTATTATAATTATTATATGGCTTCGTGGATTTTGTTAATTGGTTTGAAGTTAAGACAGTTATTAAAATTTAAAAATACTGCATGCAGATTTTTTATATGAAGAGTAATCAACATTTTACAGCAATTTAAGTAACGGTTAGAAAAAGAACAGAATTCTGCGAAAAAATGCAATCTACCATTGTTGAAGCAAATAATTCTTAAAAGTAAAGATAATAACTATCTTAAATAATGACTATAATTGTTACCATAACAATGGAATAATATTGTTTGGTCCAAACCAACAATGTTTCTGCCCATTTGGTGAAAAGACACTGACTCTGAAGCTTCTTGTGAATTTCACTGCGATTATTTTTAGATTGCGATTTGTGATTTCGTAATTTTATTTTTATTTTTGCATTACAAAACAACTGTATTCCATGATGGCTCCTAAACTATTCAAGAGAATCAGGAAAGCAATGTAAGTAGGCGAAGTCTTTTTTATATATTTCGTTAAACTTTTTTATTCAAAAATATTAGGGAATTCAGATGATATTATTTTTCATTAAGTTTTGGTTATTGTCATGAAAATTGCAGAAATTAAAACTATTATACCTAGATATACCAATTTCAGTAAATTAGTTTACGTATTAATAATTTAACTCTTTTACAATCTAACTTCTATGATTCAGTTTCTGTGTACAACATTCAAATCTTTCTAGCATTACTTAAATTATAATAAATAATATTATTAAATATAAGTATTCTAAATTATAATATTATTAATAAAAAGCTTACATATAAATTCACTTTTAACATAAAAGACAATACATGATAAAAGCTTTCACTGTTTACAAAATATTATACATGTCTCATTAAGTTCAGAATTAAATCAGCAGAATTATTTCTGGCCGTTATTTGACGAAGTCTGAAACTAGTTTGATTATTATAACAAAAAAAGGTTTAAAGGAACTAGAATCCATTAATTTCATGTTTGTTTCATTTCAGTACTTCCATTTTCAAGTCTTCTATAACGGAAAAACCTACTGAAACCTTTGACTTTCATGATGAGTTTCAAAAGGCTCACGAAGTAGATTTTGATCTCGCGACTGCAAAAGATTATCTCATCATGCTGTACTATTCCATGGAACGGGGGAAGCTCGGCCGCGAAAATGAAATTCGTATTGCTTTCGGCGAGCTTCCTATTCCACGTTCCAAGTATGATTTCTAACTGATATACTCTAATATGCAGATGGACTGGAACTCTAGCAAATGATCAGTAAAATTTTGTCTGACCTCTTTGAACTCAATCATAGCACTAAAGAAAATAAACCATCTATGCTTTCGCTCAGAATTTATGTCTTGATCGTATTGTAACATATTTCAAACGCTCTTCTCATCATTCAAATATTTTAAAAGATTTATCCAGCCTATATCTGCAGTTTTAAATCCTTAAATCAATACTTTAAAATAGTATCCTTTTTCAATGAAATAACCAATCCATTATTTTAAAAGAAAAAGAAGTATCTCAAGTATGCACATTGGTTTGTGTTAAATATCTAATGAACTAAGAAAACAAGAAAAATATCATTGTGAAAAAGATGGAAACGAATCACAATACAGTGATGAAGTCGAAAACTCTGCAATTTCATAATATCTTTCGATTATTTTCAATAGAAATACCAATTTCTATTGCTATTAACTGTGTTCAAGATGGAATGTGAATTAAAATGGATCCTGGACTGAAGAAAACCCTGAAAATTCACCAATGAAGAATTTATATTCATGTTGAACGTGACATATCAAATTGCTTTGAATCTAAAGGACTTTTGAAGCAGACATTGGTTTAAAAAATTTCCCCAACGGGAAAAGAAGAATTCGAAATTTAAGAAAATATATTGCACTGAAATATACAGAATTTTAGAGAATTTTCGATGAACAATTATTTTTCTAACTTACGATCTGTCCCCTTCTATAATACAATATTTAATTTTCCCAATAGTCCGGGATTATAAGAAAACAAACTCATGACAGCCATATTAGCACAGAAAGTGTTTTTTCATGAAAATATGCATAAAATAAAAATATTCAAACAATTCATAGACTATTTAATGAATATATATGATGAATCGATTTAAATACAGTAATGAAATTCTGCTAAATCCTTCTTGCCAATTCGAAATAAGATATGAGACATTTGATAAACATTCAATTGACCAAAAGGATTCTATATCTGACAATAGATTAACCTTAAAGAAGATAAATGTGGTTGAAAGCGAAATAAACTGATATCTATTACTTATTTTTTAGAATTCATCTTTTTTAATAAGAATTGACGATTAATCCTTATCCATGTCTGACCCTCTTCTTAGATCAAAACATTGAAATTCATCCTAAAAATCTAATTACCTTTTGAAAATGGCTGTGAACGTCCTAATTAATCTTTAAAGGCACAATAAGATCACTACATTTCCTATTCAAAAAAGAATATATAATTTGTTTAAGAATATACTTTAAAAAAGAGTTTTCTTACAAACTTGACAATCAATGTCTACAAACTGCAACATATCCATTCATGATTAGCAGATAGAATGAATTTCTTAGGTGTGAGTGAGTGAAATCAAATTGACCTCCCGGGGTTGTCCCAAAATGTAGTCATCGGTATGTATGGGGACAGCCCTCGAGGAACTCTGGTAGCCGACCTCCACGTGGTGTTCCTTGGACAACGCTGTTACTTCTGTTTTAACAGCGGCTAACGGGCTACTGACAGTTTAGAATAAAAGATATTAAACAAATTAATCAGTATAAATTTTAACCGAATTTCAAAGACCGTGGCAGCGGATGATACTATAAAAATGCTAAAAATATTTTGGGATTTTGACGACGTACATTATATGCATTTTAATGTTTATTGCCTGATTGTGAGATCTCCGCCTTTTGTATATCTTATCAACATAATTCTGCTTGCTTTTTCCAGTTTTCGCATTGGTCAAAAATCCAGTTCTATATTTCAATACACTAATAAAAGCCTATTTTCTAATAAAATATTATTATAATGATTATTTTTCTCCTTCTGGTCTCAAAATAAATTTTTATGAAATCTATTACTAAATAGCTTTATCTCATGGAATCAAATTTTTGTCAATTAACCAAAAATAGAATTCTGAAGATATTTCAATTATTTTTTGCCAGTTAGAACTCATAAAAGCGCTAGGATACTAGGATAAAAGTAAATGATTAGAATAATGATTTTCAGTTACCATCTTGGAATGCATCGTTCAAATTGCGTAAGAACCATACTATAATTTATACTTATAAAAGGAGGTGTGCGTATCCGTATGTGGTGACCAGATATATCTATGACAGATACAGCTATAAATTTGGCACAAAGATAACCAATTTTACTGTTGGCTGAATACTAATCACAGCTCGAATTACAAGATTCTCTAAAAGGTGAAAAGTATTTTATTTTGGGTCTTTTGAGTAATTGATATATGAAGAAAAAGTAAGAAAATCGTATTTTTATAGCTCCCAGACTATATTAATCAAATTATTTAATGTCATTATATCAAGATATATTTACTTTCTCAAAGACTTATTTTACACATCAATATGGTATCTCATCGTTTCTGAAAGCAATATAATCATCCAAATTCAAACGAAAGCAATTTTCTAATCATTTTGCCGATAGTATATCAATGAATTATAATCGGTCAAAACAAATTCTGTCGATACTGCTTCGTTCAGAGGCGGTGGGGTGATCGGCTGTACGCAACAAGTATGTCGAGAAATAAATCGCAAGGACAAAATTGTGAAAAAATTTGCTGGATACTGAATAACTCTGTTTCTTGCCATGGACAGTCAAATGTGAGCTTTTCAAGTTTTAATTAAATGGTGTTGTTTATTACTCTTTAGACAATTTGTAGAAACACCGGAAATAAATTGATAGAATGAAATTATAATAAAGTAGGGAAATAAAAGTTAATTATCTTTAAATAAAGGAAATTCTTTTTATTTTCTAAATTGTCTCGTCCTATTTGATTCTTCTAATTCTAATTGTTGCGCAACAAATATATTTTAAAGTAGAGAGATAGGAGAGGAAAAAGTGCACTAATAAATGGTGTAAAGAATTATATTTTATGTCGTTTGAGTCAAATGTGTTGAAGAAAAATGGAGAATACCAAATTTTTATAGTTTCAAAGTTCTGTTAGCCAAATTAAGTAAAATATTTTTGACGCACCAAAATGTTTACTAGAAATATTTAAAAGAAAATCCATTTAATTGCAATTCAGGTCTTTTTTAAGAACTAAGACTTATAGGATTTGAGCACCATATAAATGCTTAGACTTTTTTTTCACTCCATTTTCCAATGAGAGCATTTAAAGATTTTGGAGCTGTAAGGCGACGAATAAATTGTGTCCAACTTTAGTTTAAATACATATTCCTGAAGGGGGGTTTGGACGGGGGGCATTATTAAACTCATAAAAATGAATTAATTACAACAAAAATGACAGAATGTCCTAATATCATCATTCACATTAAAAAAAGTCGTATATTAAATTTGATTGAGATCTACCAGGTACATTTAACTAGCAAAAGTCCACAATGCTATCTTCCTTTATAGCATTGGCGACTTGCAGTTAACGAATGGCCGTTTTTAAAAACCGAAAATTTTATTTTATTTTATTTTTACTTAGTATTTTTAAAATAATAGTAATAACGGTATAATTCTATGTAAGATAATTCGATCTAAGGTAATCGGTAATCTCCTATATAACATAAATATTTACAATGCTCAAAGCTGGCGCTATCAAAATGTGTGATAGCGAAAAAAAAAGTCAAACCCATTTGTCTAGATGAAAAATAAAGTTCAGACTGCCTACTAATTAAGTTTTATTTCCCACGAAATAAAATTAATGAAAAGTGGGTGATTTGGTACTTTGAGGTTAGAAGTTTGCATCCATAGAATCTTTCATCAAGAACTACACAGGCGTTATATTAACGTTTGTTCGCCGTTGAGTCAATGAAACCTCGGCTGGTGGTTTATCAGGAATACTATATTAGGAGAAAAAATATGTGCAATTTCTGTGTTTAGAGAAGGAGCACTTTAAATAGAGCTGCTTAACTTTGACTTAAATGTTAATAAGAAAAACTTACCCACAATTAAATCTGACCAGCTTTGAAAAACTTACCCATATTATTATTTTGGGAGCCGTACACTGTTCTATTCATAATATTCTAATTTTTTTTTCTAATTTCTTGTCAATATGTTTACATAACCAAATATATAACAAAAAAGTATCAATATTGAAAAAAAAGTGCCTAACCTATAAGATACAATTATCATTGCCTAATTTCAAATTAAACCTTGACTGTAAATGTAATAAATTTTTAAAAGTACATTAAAAAGAAGCCTTATATTAATGTA
Organism: Argiope trifasciata; assembly: GCA_026543055.1. Lineage (NCBI taxonomy): Eukaryota > Metazoa > Arthropoda > Arachnida > Araneae > Araneidae > Argiope > Argiope trifasciata. The sequence goes on along the minus strand of JAPMOQ010045669.1, from coordinate 243,753 downwards.
TACTCTTTATGCAAAAACTAGTCAATATTTAGCATCGTGATTGTGAATATCGAATCATGATGAAATATTAGTAGCAATATTAAAGTAGAAAAAAAACTTAAAATACTTATTAAAAATTAATTAAAAACAATTACTGCAACTAAATTCTGTATAATTTAAAAATATATTATTATACTTTATTAACTGCAATTAAATGGTGCACTAATAAATATAACACTAATAATGGTGCACTAATAAAACTTTAAATAATTAAATAATTTAAAGTTTTCTGATTATATAAAAATTATTTTTGTTCTAAAGTAATTATAAAATTATGATGGAAAAACATTAAGTGCAATTTAGTTTTATCTAAAGAAAATTTTAATTAAAATTCAATAAAATTGTTTCGAATTGTTGAAATGTATACATTTCAACATTTAAAATATATATGTGTCAAGTCTGATACTGTAGATCAAACCACATTACGTGTATAACATCAACACAATCTCACATTAACATACTCATTTTTTATTTGTATTAAAGATTTATTACCTAAGAATCCACAAAAAAACTAATTTTAATTGTAAACACATTACATTAAAACTATATAACTCAATTTAAATAATACTTACAAAATATTTTAATTTATATCGCTTGAAATGAGCAGTTTGCTTCCGTTGTGTTGTTATAATTCCATACCACGATGGCTATACTTATTTTACTTCACAGAAATTATTTCATTAAATTAAGTTCTTGACATATATTATTTAAGTACCCATTCCATTTAATTTAGAAAATCCAAGCACATAAAGTAATGAAAATTTGTATCATTTCATATCCTGGTATATGAAGAGTAACTCTGAGACGATTAGCAATAACTGTTACTAAAAGTTTTACAGCATTTACCGTTGCAGATTCAGAAGAGATTTCAAATTACCGTACACTCCCAAATATCTAATTTGTGACAGCCCAGACTAGTTTTCTTTTATCGTAATTAAATGATGAATACAAGACGTTACTTTGGCAATGTTAGCAAGATATTGGAAGGGGCATCTACTATAATCCTGCTTTTTGTCAAATGCAAGTTATGACAGAAAAAGAAGAGCGTTCTATTCGTTGTACATTGTTTCGTCAATGAGTAACGGTGATCTATCAAGAGCTTTTTCAAAAAGTAAAAGCAATGTTCCATCTCTTATCTAAGGGTTACCTTTTAATGTATGTTTAAATGAAGAGCAATCAGCTCGAATCAGTTTTCTAAAGAATTAGGCCAACGATTTACATTAATGTCTTGTTTACATTTCCTACATGGAAGTTTGACATTACAAAATTTATGTTAAAATGTGAACAGTTCATTTTCTTCTTGTGAAATATGTAGTGCAGTACATACGCATATATAAACTATCAATACAAAGCCTTCTATTTTTACTCGACACGTTACTGGAAACTGCTTCAATGATTTAGGGGCCTTGACTGCGTTCACATTCCACGTGGCTTGAGATAAAAAGAGGGCTGAGTACATAACGAGAAATGAAAAAAGTAAGTATTATAACAGTGAGTTTTGGAGTACAAACTGGTATTTGATGGATAGAAATGAATTCATTAAACTCCGCCAATCAGACTTTTTGTTTGTTTGTTATTCGACCTGCCCTTCAGCCAAATTAGGATAGATACTCGGAAGTGTACTGTATACTCTTTTGTTAATTATTGTTAATTATTCGAAAATTTCTTATAATATTCATTTGATGATTGGTATGCTTCGCAGAAAACATTAAAATTTTTTTATGAGTAAAAATTGCATAATACTATATATTTAAACATTAAAATAATCTGTGCTAGTATTTGTATTTGTGCTAGTATTCTTGCAAAGGATATTAATTATGCAGTTAAAATAGTTTTAGGGCTTTTTATGGTCTATTATTTTAATCATTTATTATTTGTCTTATCATTAAACAAGTAAGATCCGATTTAATTAACTTATCGATGTATTCATATCAAAGTAATTTCACATTGCCAAACCATACTAACATTCTTGAATCCTTACACAACAGTTCTTTAAACACCATTAAAGAGGAATTCCGTTATCATTAATATTCAGGTATGGAACTAAGTGCGAGTTGAATATATTTTTAAAAAAAACATGAAAATAGTTTATATTTTTGAATGTATGCCTAAAAGAAATTAAAAAAGTACCTATGATAGTATACGTCATGTACCAAAATATACGTTAAATAGCAAACATTTTTTAACTGAAAAAATGGTGATTTTTTAAATCTAAAAATAGGTATAAAGATAATTTTTCCAGTTTCGCGGTTTATAAGATAATTTGCTGAGCCTTTTGCAGGTGAGCTAAGACAATTTTTTGTAGTTCCTGAACTAATACGTAAATTATATTTATACCCATTTTTAAATATTGGTGTTCAGTTGATAAATTAAAGATTTTTTCTTCAATTTTTTCCCGTTGTGAAGCCTTAAAATGGTTATCAATTATTTCTAAATGAATATTAACTTATTCTCAGGTATAGAAGAATACATTGAGAAATTATTGCACCAAATTTGAACAAAAACTATACATTAGATTTAAATTTATGAGGTTTTACCTAAAAAATTCTATCAAAGATTAGACTTTGAGAAGTTCGTATCTAAAAATGTGAAACAGCATTAAAATTTTTGCAAATGCAAACATGAAAATCTCAAAGAAACTTCCCCCAAACAGAATTCGAAACAAAATTTTAACGATTTCATAAAGAAACTGTTCAAACATTAAGAATATTTAATTTAAAAAATTCATGATTTGCTAGAAATATCCCTTTTTAAAGTAGTTACCTATTTTAAGATAAAAATCATAAAAAAGCAGCAAAAAAATCCCTCAAAATATCAATGTCAGCAGGGGAAAAATGTCTGTGGAAAAGCGGCTGAAGAATTATAACGCGAAAGATATTATTCCCTAAAGATAAGGCTGAACTTCAAACCATAGAATTTCTATAAGTTAAAAATTAGACAATGGCATGTCAAGAAGAAGGATAAAATCTTTGATTCCCCCTAAGAAATCGTTGAAAACGAGGAATTGATTGGAAAGGTCGAAAGTTATTTTTAAAGAATTCATTCAGCTGGGGAGAGGTAAATAAAACATTTCCCCGAGAAAGCCACGATGAAAGTCTGAGATTTCACACCGTGAAAGCGAACAAAAGAAATGGAATACTCTGAAAACTAAACCCTTTTGTTGCTTTATAATCGTGGTAGCTCTGATATGATTTTGTTTTACATATTTAGCCAAATTCATGAATCAAGGACTGTGAATAAAGGGATGTGAGCTGTTGTTTTCAGTTTAATAGCTGTGATTTGGGTTTGATTCGTCTTAGCGTAGTATATCTAATTCCGTCCATGAATCTAGGACTCAATAATAAAGAGAAATGTATTTTTATTTTTTCAATTTGATGTTGTGGTGACATTACCGTTTTTGGCCAAACATATCTATTCAAATTCAAGTCAACGACTTGTATTAATAGAGAAATCAAGCATTTTTCTATTGATAAAAGTGATCTCAGAGTACCAAAGTCGCTCCTAAGTTAGAAATTTGAAATAGCAGCCATATATATGAAAATAAGTTCAGTTAATTATATGAAAACAATTTACCATTCTGGAGGACATTTTTTTGTTTTACCCAATAGAAAACTAGAGAAATATTAAAACTCTTCCCAATAAAAAGAAATCTGTTCAAGCAGAGTCTGACCATTTTTACTTTCTAGAATACACAGTATAAGGAAACCCAGTTGTTATGGCACTTTACAAGTCCGATAACAATTATCTGTCAACGATTTAAGACCAGATAGTGTCTCTTGTTTTTCATTAGCACCAAGAGTACAACTTGGTTACTTCCTGCATCATATTTGCTTGAACAACCCCTTCTTAATAATACAGAAGGAGAAGAAGAACCATGTCCGAATCTGGAACACAGGGAAGACGCGCTACCTCTAGGCCAGAATGCTGATGAAAAAATAGTAATCATCAAAAAAATTCGAATTCAAGATTTTGACGAATATTCTCGTTTCAGATCTCTTTGAATTCAAAAACACACTTTTAGAAAATGCCCATCCATCTGTCTATATTTTATAAAAGGAAGAAATTGTCGCATTTTGAGTCTAATCTAAAAGGGACTGGTTGTCTGTAAATAATATGTACGTATGTATGTAATATGTATTTTATAAAATATGAAAACGCGATAAATAAAATATTAACAATTTGGGAGCAGTTGTTGATATTTCATTGAGCTACAATCGTTAGCAGGTATTATAGCAGTTATAAATACAGACAAATAAAATTAAATATGCCAAAATCAAAACAAATATTTTATTTGGACTCATAATTAATTCAATTCACAGTCCAAATTCTAATAGCAATATTATAATAATCTATAAAATTTATTGACTATATTTCAGCACTATTTCTCAAAAGGATAGGTAGAAAATAATTTAAGACATAACAATACGTTCAGATGAAATGCTAAAAATTATTCCATACCTTTATCTCTATATTCAAAGTATATTTTATTTAAATTAGTCTTTAATTTATGAAACTAAAAGAGCGAAAAAAAATCAAAATCGGATTTAATGCAAAAACTCATTTAAATTGGAAAAACGATTCAATTTCAGTTCTTGACATTTAAAAAATCAGTTTCTTTTACATAATTAATATCTAAATGAAAGTAAAAGAAAAAAATAATTAAAACCGCTTGTTGCCATTTTAATTAAAACTGCGTTCATTCTTCTATAAAGAACTATAGAAAGAAGAATAAAATTAGAAAGAAGCCGAACTCATCATTCTTTGTGGAATTGTTTTCTCCTAATGCAGAATTACTGAAAGCTTTGTTTTAATTATTCAATAGATCTAATGTGATTTTGAAAAATAGAAATTAACTTTTGCAATATCATAGGTCAAGAGTTTCTTTCCCGGCGGAATTGACGAAAAACGATTTGATTTCTGCGCTTGGATTTTGCTGCTGGATTTGAGCAGAAAATAATATTTTATTGGAACATGAATCTAGTCGTATATCAAATGAATAAATGCTTTTCTGAATCCCATGTGTAATGCAATGGATTTTTTATTATATCTTTTTTTTAAAAAAATGTTTTTTCATGAAATTAAGAAATATTTTAAATAATAAGCAATTATTTGAGAAATGATGATATGTGAGACACATAATTGGTTTCCTATACGTGCCTCCAAAGCAGGGAAATCAAATAAACAAAATAGGCACCTGCCTAAAAGTGCCAAAATTTCGCACTATTTTTGGAGGGAAGCATGAGTTTATACCATGAGATTTAAAGGGGCTTTGAGTATGATCATATTAAAATTAAAATGAAGATTATTTAAATGGCAAAATAGTATTTTAAGGGCTTCCTTCATTATGTTTCAGACTTTCCATTACATTTAAAAATGATTTGAATGAGGGTTCCCCAAATGAAAAGTGTACATTTGCGTTTGTTTCAAAATAACTACAATTATAACAGCCCGACCAAACAGAGATATAAAAGATAGTAGAAAGTAGCATTGTATACAGCATTCAATATAGAAAGCTGTTCATATAAGAGGAAACTGGTCGAAAGGGACTTCATGATATACGTGTATGTATACAGACCGGAACAGAGAACTGTAATACGGTCTTTGATTCATCAATTGCCATGTACCATTCTAGATAGATTTCCTGTCCTGAGGAAATACTATAAATTCAACATAATACAGCAGCATTCTGAAGAAACTACGAAAGCAATCAAAAGCAAAAGGCCAGGCCTTCTCACACAAGTGATCCTTCTAAATGAAAATGCTCTCACGCACGACTTCCATGAAACCCTTCTTCTTGCATACAGCCGACCACCCCGCCTCCACTGAACTTAGCAGTATCGGCAGGATTTGTTGTGGTAGACTGCTGAATAAGTATTGTCCAACCTTACATTGACCAAACAGTCAAACTAACATTCCTTTCGGGGTAGTAAATAGCTGTCTTTCTCCCCATCTGCACTCTCTCAAGGCTTCGATGAAACCCAGACGAATTTTAAAATTTTTCTTTGGAAAGTATTGGAACACCCACCGTAGAGTCCAAATTTGCCATCTTGGGACTTCCACATCTTTGGGCCACTTAAGAGATCATTGCAGGAGATACTTTTCTATTTGTACAGCGAAGTGAAGGAAGTGGAACAGGATTTCCTCAAGAATCAACCACCTTCCTTGACAGCAAAGGCAGGGACCTGCTACCTAAACGATGTAACCCGTGTTTCAACACCCGTGGAAATTTCTTTTGATTTCCAATAAAGGTATATTCTCATTCAAGTTGTCCACTTTTCATTTGGGAAGTCCTTATATCATTTTTGATGCAAAATATAAGTCACTTTTAAAATCAAATTTTAAATTCTTTTTTTTTGGTCATTGGATACTGAAACCTAAAATTTTAATGAAGACCTGAACCCGCTGGTTTCATACATATTTCATCTAATCTGTACCCAAACGCAGACTTTGAGAAAAAAAATTATAAATTTTAAAAATTTTGAATAGCACATATAATTTCTTATTCGCTTTTAATCCAATTAAAGACAAACATGTATAATTATTAAATGCTATTCAAGGTAAACTCCCTTTTTATTCAATTTTTCCAACTCTTGCTTAACTTACCGGAAGCAGCGAAAGTCTCAAATTAAGATAAATACTCTGATTACAACTACATTTAATTTAGCTAAATGAAGACAATGAATTGTGTTTGTTTAGATGAAATGTTGTGTTTGTATCAAAGGAAGGGGCACTTCTAATTGTTTCAAATCACATTGCACGTCCAAATGTTAGTTACGGCAATTTACTTTATCCGACGAAAATAAAACCTGGATTCTCTTTTCTAAAATTAGAAAACGGAATAATGTTTACTTCATGATGGGACTTTGGACTGAATTCGTTTTCGTGACAGAACAATAATAAAAAGTTTACAACATTTTACTACTAAAGCGGATATCTTGCTACATCTATTCATGATTGAATTTCGAGTAATCTTTTTATAATGGTAAATACGGTCACAGATTTTCAAATATCTATTACTTTGTAAAATTTTTATCCTTTTTTTAGGTTTATATTTTAACTTTCTTGTAAAAGCAGTTTACAGAAAGTATAATAATCGTCAAAAAATTCGAACTCAAGATTTTGATGAATCTCATGTTTTATACATCCCTGAATTCGAACATGTTTTTAGAAAATGTCCGTCCTGATGTAACAAAAAAAACCCAAAACCACTTTTATCTAAACTTATAGAATTTGGTATGTGATCTTTAAACTAAATTTGCAAATTTCTATCAAATTTTTAGCAAAATAGTTGATAGGAAGTCTATTTGTCCGGCTGCTCGAATATAAGTTAATAAGACAATAAAAAAAAGAAAAGAGCTATGTAGATAAAATTCAGTACACAGAATTAAGATGTATAATCTAGTCAACTTCAAAAGCTTTTAACCAAATCTAACAAAGATTGATCGTCTGTCGGTCTTTTCGTTCAAAAACATGAAAACGTGATAATTCAAAGTCTCAATGACTTATGTACTTTAAATTTGGAATGAGATTTTGTAACTACAATTGCAATTCTGTGATAAATTTTGTATTAAATTGGATGAGGAAAAGGCATTTCAAACAATAATTTAATATTAAATTAATTTAATATTAAAAACATGCTAGAGATTAATCGTAAAAACATTCGTTAAGGATCACACGTTTGTTTCTCAACTCAACTCTGTCTTGAAGATAACACACCTTTAAATAGTATTCATCAATGATTTGGTGAACAGTACGAAATGTTTCTGATGTACACCTAAATTCATTAAATGGGCTGAAATATAAGTGTATTCAAACGGTATTTGCACGGAAAAGTAATGAAATAAACTTAACTGAGCTTTTATTTTAATAAATTATTTTTCTTAATTTTTTCTACGAAATAAACTTATTTCCCTCTTTAAGCATATCATATATTGTTTACTTATTGTTAGAAAATTTAGAATTTTTGAATTCCTGTAAAAATTTGAATTAAATATTAACTATATAATTTAATACATTCGGAAAGTCTATAACGGTAACTACTTTTTTATAATTATTTACCTTGGTCCCTATAATATTGATATTACTACATTCTAAAACTAACCAACTTCTGCAGCAAGTTAAATTACCCACAACGCATACTGCCGAAAATATGAAATTTACAATAATGAATTTGCTTACTGAAGCGTGGAATGAATAGTCAATTCCAACCTAAAAAGTAGGACTAAGTTTAGAATCGATACTTTGACATCGCACCGATGGGAATGATGCCAAATCTAAGAAATTAATTCGTTTTCGAAGGTCTCTATTTAAGTTACCGTTTCGAAACAAGTCGAATACATTGATTATCTCCTTTTTCGTTAGTTGTTCTATTAGATTAGATTTGAGGGGACATTAATGACATTGCCCTGATTTGTCTGAGATGATTCACAAAACAGATTCTAAATTAGATGAGTTTCCTTTGATTTTGAGACATTGCAAGCATTTTAATTTCTAGTTTAACTCAAATTGAATTACACTGTTTATAGGAGCAAAATTTAAAGACAAACAGCACATAGAATTGAAAAAAAGACAATAATTCTATTGCAGAAAAAATAAATTCAAATTGAAAAATAACAAGCTTTGATTTGAAGCTAGATTTATTCTCATAGATCAAAAACCTAACTTTTTAAACTTTTGTCCTGGTGGAAAGGTTTCAAGCTCAAAACCTGATTCCACTGAAGAACCGTCGCATTAGAGAGTGTGTGCAAGTTAAATCCTTCCGGATCAAATGTCATTCTGCTAGTATGGTGTGGAATTTGGAAAGAGGATGCCAGCTGAGGTATTAACCTTTTCATCTGACCACGATTTAAAATTAAGAGGTCATCCTAAAATAGCCCTAGTGTTGCTTTAATCCGGAATATTATTGTGAGTAAACTAAATTCAAACTACTAACAACTTTTGAAATTTTCACCTGAGAAACAGGAAAGATATTCTGATTTTTTACCCAATTACAAATCAGTTTTGATTAGGATATGTAGCAATTTAAGCCCATTTTATATTTCATTCAAAGAGGTTGTAGAGAATTCCTTTCTATATTTGAAAATATTAAAATTTGACGTATTTCAAATTATATAAATATTTTTTTGCATATTTATTTTGATATAATTGTCATAGAAGGAATCATACAATTAATGAAAAGAAACTTATCTGTTTTCTTTCATTTTTAAGATCATCTAATACTGTAAATTAATTTATAATAATCTAGAGATATTAAACCCACCATAATGCATTTGCTAACTGAAGCATGGAATGTATAGTCAGTTCCAACCTAAAAAGTAGGACTAAGTTTAGAATCGATACTTTTACATCACACTAATGGGAATGATGCCAAATCTAAGAAATTAATTCGTTTTCAAAGGTTTCAATTTAAGTTACCGTTTCGAAACAAATGAAATGAATTGGTTATCTTGGCTTTCGTTAGTCGTTCGATTATATTAGGTTAGATTTGAGGGGACAGTAATGACATTGTCCTGATTTATTTGAGATGAATCTCAAAAGCTAATCCAAATTAGATGAGATTCCCTTTGATTCTAAGACCCTACAAGAATTTTAATTTTCAATGTAATTCAAATCGAGTTACACCATCTATAGACACAAAATTTAAAGAAAACAAATAGAATTGAAATATATATAAATATTAAATGAAAATGCATTCAAATTTTAAAATAATAAACGTTTATTTGATGCTTGATATGTCCTTCTCAGAAATGACGTAAAATATTCTTTTCGTAGACATAGTTTCTAAAATTTTTGCTTTTGTATTTTTTACCGGTGAAAAAGGGAAATAATTTGATAACCAAAACCTTTAGCCCCATTTCAAATCAATTTTGACTACAATATTCTGCAATTTATCGTATTTTATATTTCCTTCGAAGAGGTCATAGTGATTTCTTCTTTGTATTTGAAAATATTAAAAATGAACGGATTATTAATGATAGCATGCATTTTAAAGTATGTATCTCCTTTGAACTTTGTTACAGATACTTTTGCTGGGTTTTTTTTTTGCAAGTTGTTGATTGGTGAAATGAACAGTTAATTTATAACGAAAGCATCTCTTATCAATTACGAAGGCGCTAGTACAAGGACAACATATATATTGTTACGGATTTCCTATATTAATCCGTCAGGTTCTTTTTACCTTGTATATAGTGGTTGTGTATGGTGTGAGATGATGACACACACGCAGACAATGACCAGTCCTTTAGTAGAAGACACAACACAGACGTTTATTTCCAGGACGAGGACAGAACAGCACACAGGCGACAAATATTCACAACAACTATGTACAGGATAACTATTTACAGCCGAGACGGACACACAGGACAACACACTGCAGATAGTAGTTCACAGGCTGAAATTCTGTAGTGACAATGTCCACAGCTCATAGAGCGGCCAGACAGGATTCAGCCAGAGAGGGAATCTTTAAGGGATTCACTTTACACCACCTGGGTCTCTCCAGAACAGGCTGAACTATTCCTCTATCTTTCTTGCCTTTGCTGTCGACTCACTACTTCGCACAACGGGACTACTCCTTAGTTCGGGACAGCTCCGTTCCCGACGACGACACAACGGGCTACGACACACGACGCAGGCTTCGTCAGTATATGCCACAAGCAACAGTCCTCCGTTCAGGACTCCTCAGTTCAAGACCTCTATATCTCTAGGTCTTCCCGATTAATTCCGACACGTTACTTGTCTTCGTTGAACACCGGATCGTTCAGCTTCAGCTTCTCTCCACTGCCGCACTTCGGCTTAACTCCACTTGATTCTTCTTCAGATCCTCTTTCCTATTTCACCGCTGCTCCGCTTCGACTTGACTGACTCCATTGACTTAGCCGCCTGCCTTATATATATACCGATGGTAGGCGGGGCTAAAATCTTCTGGACCAATCAGGAGCGTTCTGGATGGATCTTGGCTCCTAGTGGACGGATCGGAAAAATTCTCGATGTTTCGGGTACTTGCCATTTTGTCGCCAAAGTTGCCAAATTTGTCGCCAAGTCGCCAAATGGTCGCTAAGCCTTGGGACCTCTGACGTCACACCCATTCACTATTCAATACATATTACTGTCAATCTGTCTTCTTTACGATGACAGTATTAGTGCGGGAAAGCAAAACCACAGGTTCGTAACAATATGCAGTCGAGACGAACGCAGGCAATACACAGTAGCAAACTACAACAAACAGTAGTCTGCAAGCAGTAATCAATTGTAATAACAACCACTACACACAAAACTGCCAGACAAAATTCATCAGAAGGAGAGAATCCATATAGTTCACTCCACGATCTAACTACCGACTAGCAAGACAAAACGACTATCTTACAGACGATTTGATGCTGCTTCTACAATAAACACCAGACCTCAGCACACAGCCCAATTCGCGAATCGCTTGAGCTCCACACAATACTTGTTCTTCGCTGGACTGATCCAACTATTCCGCTGACACTTTTCCTCGGCTCATTTCAGCACTGACTGCAACCTGAGCCTCTCAACTTTTTATAGTTCCCGGAAGATGGGCAGAGAAGATTCTGGAATAATCAGAAATATACCGGTTCTTACTGGCCCAATCGATAAAATTCTGGAAGTTTCCAGTACTATCTATTTTGTCTCCAAATCCGTCGCCAACTCTGTTATCAAGCTCTGATATTACTGACGAGTCACCCGATCAGCATCCAACAGAACGGTTTTTCCAGTGATTGAACTAACCATGCTGTGAAGCAACATGGCAAATATGTAACAATATTTACTTTAACGCATAACAATCCTAAAAGGAATAATATGATAAATGAAAACTAACAAACTTACCCGTGTTCTACCATTCTTGAGATCATTTAGTACAGTAAATTAGCTTCTCATAATCAAATGGTTTTTAATACTAAGCTCAAAAATGTACCATAGAGGCAGTAAAATCTTTTTTATCGTTTTTAAATGAAAACATATAAATTTCTTACTGGAGAAATGTTCAATTTTTCTAAATTCAGTCTAATCAGTTTTAATATACTTACGAAATATTAAGTGCTAGTAACAAATATATTGGATTTTTTAAAGGCATTGTTAAATAAATAAACGTTTTAATGGAACCTTCCCTCTTTATTTTACAAATAAACAATTCTTTTTTCGATGAGTAGTTGATGCTATTATGTCTGAGAAAAAATTACTTTTTCTTTATCTCGTCAGTTTAAAAAAAAAATTATTGTACTAATTTGTATCTACTTTATGTTGTTTTTATATATTTATATTATTCAATTATTGTACTATCTTATTTACAAATGTTAACTATCTATACTTGTGTGTCTGGCAGATACAGCACCATCACTGGGGGAAAAAAAGTGGGCAAATAACGGGGTGCTAATAACCGATAACTGGCAGTTCCGACCGAAAGTACACACATAAATTTGAATGATCGAACCGCCGTAACAGTAACATTAGGAGTGTCTGTGCTTGAGTCCTAATGCCCATTACCGGCCACAGTATAACCCTTTCCTTATGAGCCCTTTCCTGACCCCCACATTTTCTTGTACCCCACAAGGTGGCGAGAACCAACCACCATACCGGAAGTTTCTCAACCTCATTTCGAGGTGACTCCTGGGGGAATATGGAGTGTGAATAAACAAAACGAAAAAAGTTTATAGCAAAAGAAGTAGTAGTTCCTTGTCTTAGGAAGGAATTGAGCAAGTTGCTTTGATTTTGGAGTCAAATTAAAAATACAAAAGAATAGATAATTCTAAAATAATTTTTGCACAAGAATTTAAAACGAGAAAAAATAATGCAAATTAAGCAATATTAATAGAAAGATGATTAAATTTCAAGTGTGAATATAGGCAATTAATTAAAATGAGGAATAATCAAATACTGAATAGATCTAAATTAAAAATTGTAGAAGAAATTCTACAGGTAAGAAATTTAATTCACAGAAAAATTCAAAAGGTACTTTCTTTAGATATAATAAAAATTAGAGAAAAACTAGTTTCTTAAAGAGCGAAGAATCGAAAAATTAATAAAATTCAATTTTATTCTTTTTCCTATAAACTGATGCTTTTTTAATAGTTATGATTAAATAGGTAACATATAATGTTATTTTTAAACATATTCAAACTAAGGTAAAATTTAACTCCTTAAATTGGAGCCGATTATGGTTAGAGCATCAAATTTTAGTAATTTTAAACTTACCTGTATTAAATCCTTAATGAATTTTTTAATTCGATATAAAAATGACGTTTAATCCGTATCTCAACTGTTCTTGTCATAGTGGACGGTGGCAAGGTATCGGCTTCAGGGTCGGTGAGTTTCAGGTTCGAACCCGTACCATCAAAGGACCATCGTGTAAACAGGTCGAGTGTACATTAAATCCATCGAGATCAATTGTCCTACTGTAGATGTGGTGTTAATGTTCGGAAAGGGGGTGCCCGAACATTAACACTGGTGTCGTCAGTGTCATCTGATTGCAATTAAAAATGACGAGGTCCGTCACAAAATAGCCCTAATGTTGCTTCAAAACGGGACTTTAATATAACTAAACTAAAGTGTTCTTTGGGCAATTAACTGAATTACTATTAAACATTTCCAAAACATCTCTACATCTCTACAACATTTCCAAAACATCTCTTTTTTAAACATCTCTACACATTTCCAAAACAGAAAATTCCTTCCAATAAGTGAGTTGAGATATTAACACTGATATGACGTTAAAAAACCACATCTCTTTTTGGACTTCAACAAAGAAATAATGGGGAAATAATGCTTTTATTCTGAGTTGATAATTAAAGAGGAATTAGAGTAATATTTTTCAAGGAACCGTTTCCTTCCAATAGATTCCTTTTAATAGAGAATTACTATTAAAAAATAGTTCCTTTAAAATCCTTTTCTTTTTTCTCTTTCATCACGCTTTGCCGCATCGTTGCCATACGCTTAATACAATTCTGAAAAAAATTGGATAACTTCTCTTTTTATTTTCTTTCTTTTCTTTAATTCTTTTTTTTTTCATCCCAAACCGTTCAGCCAAATGACAGCTGAAAGTTTGTACTTCACCAAATAAAATACGAGAAATTGGGTCACGTGACAGAGCGAAAGAATCAATTATCTTCCTCGAAAGGCAAAACAAAAGCAGACGATTTATAAATATTCAAAAATCGTTTGCGCATAAATAGTGTGAAAAAAAAATGTGGAATAATACTTATTCAACTTTTAAAATTAAGTTTCTAAAAAATAATGTGCAATGTTAATTAATCTGTTTTTTTTTCTTATTTTACATATTACTTCTCATTGTACATAACATATACAGTGTCTCACAAAAGTGATGGGACACTTGTGCTTTACAAAAGGAAAATGTAATAAAATAAATAAATAAACATGTACAAAAAATTTTAGTGTGTTTTTTATATTTAAAGTTAGTAACGATTATTACATCATATACATTTTGTCAAAATATTAAAATTAATTAAATAAATTATACAGTTATTTAAAAAGGAGCACAAAAATGGCTCACATAAGTGATGGGACACTTACATTTGCATCAAATATTTATCCAAAAATTTTACTTTTTAAAAGGTTTTAATATTTTGTTGGATTTTCTTTTACTTTTAAAACATGATTTAATCTTCTTGGGATGGATTTGACTAATTTTTCTGTGATTTCTGGAGTGATTTTACACCATTCTTCTTGAAGCACCGATTTTAATTGTTGTTTTGAAGAAATGGTGTGTTTGCGAATTCTTGATTCCAATTCTTGCCAAATATTCTCTATGGGATTTAAGTCAGGAGATTGTGGTGGTGTTTTTATTATTTCAGGACAGTTATACAGCAGCCAGAGTCTAACGTTCAAAGCAGTGTGCTTGGGATCATTATCCTGGTAGAATTTAAAATCGTTATGAAGGTTCAATTTTCATGCTGAAGATTTAAAATTTTGCTGTAAAATGTCAATATACTTGTACTGATCCATTATACTGTCAATAAAAACAAGATTACCGACTCCAGCGGACGACATACACCCCCATACCATAACTCCTCCTCCACCATGTTTTACTGTTGGCACCAAGTTCTCTTAACGAAATTCTTCCCTGGGTTTTCTCCACACCAAGATTCTACCGTCAGAACCAAATATATTAAATTTACTTTCATCAACAAATATAACTTTATTCCAGAAATCAGAATTCTTATTTAAGTAGGATTTTTCGAATGCCAGACTGAGTTTTTTATTCTTTTCACTTACGAAGAATTTTTTCCTGGCTACTCTACCGTGATATCCAGCAGATCGAATTGCTCTTCTAATAGTCTCAGGATTAACAATTACTCCATATAATGCTTGTAAATCAGCAGCAACTTTAGGAGCACTCATTCTTGGTTTTTTTTTAATAATTCGAACGATAATTCGCTTTAATCCATTAGATAGCATTGATGGTCGGCCAGGTCTTCTTTTATCCTGAATCATATGATTCTTTTTATATCGTTTAATGATGTTGAAAACTGTTGAATGACTCAAATTAACTGTTTCAGCAGTTTCTCTAATAGATTTTCCACCTTCAATATGCGAATTAAGAATTAACTTTCGAACTTCAGGCGAAGTTTCTTTTCGTTTAGCATTCATGGCTTCACAGAGCTAAGAAACACAAAAATTCCAAAGCAATCTGGAGAGAAATATTGCAGGCGATTTTATAAATTATTGCCAATTGCTTTTGAGTAAAAATAAAGCCCCTAAAAATATTTTTATTGCTTATTTCAGGCGATTTTTGTTGCATATCTAATGGTGTCCCATCACTTGTGTGAGCTAATTTTTGCTCCGTTCTGAACAATTATATTTTTATTAAATTAATATTTTAATATTTTGACAAAATGTATGTTATGTAATAATTATTACAAAATTTAAGTATGAAATACACCCACAAAAAATTTGTACATGTTTATTTATTTATTTTATAACATTTTCCTTTTGTAAAGCACAAGTGTCCCATCACTTTTGTGAGACACTGTACTTCTTTAGATATAGTTTTCTTCTTGAAAGTCTGAGAGCTGTATTTCCGTGTCGATCCATTTTCAAAAGAATAGGAATGAGCTATTGCTTGAATATTAAGTGATTTTAAAAACAAACATATTAAAATATTTTTGTTTGCTTAGTTTTTTGTTTAAAGAAAAACCAAAAGCATATTTTCATTTGTACAGTATAAATGATTTTTACATTTATTCAAATATCTGATTACTTACTTTATTGTTAAACTGTATAGAAATTATTTGTAAAAATATATTCGATGTATATTTAGTCTGTACCAAACATTTTTTAATATTTCTTGAGTTTAGAGAAAGTTTGTTAACGTTAAATCCTTGCACAAGTCCATCAAAATTGTTTACCTCTTGTTTTTTAATAAAAATCAAATGAAATATCTTAATTTAAACTACATAAATTCCTGTTTCCTATTTTCTTTTGAGTGCGTATTTATGCTTTAAATTATTGTAGTTGTTTCAAATGCCCTCGATTTAAAATTCGTATTATAATTTTCAGTCCTACTGACATAATATTTGATTGACTATTTTTGTAAAGTTACAGTGAAATGCTTTGACTACAGGACTGTTTAAACGTTGCATAAAAATTCTAAAAAAGCAGCTTTTATTATTATATGGTTTAGAATATTATCGGAAAGCCGAAATAATACAAATACGTATTCGCCTTAATTATCATTTCAAAAAGCCCTTAATTATTTATTATAATATAACCCGTGACATTCTCATTGTTCCAGTGACATTTTTTATATTATGCACTATGATACGTTTAATTATTGAGATTAAAAAATACATCTCAAAATACATGTAATATAATACTAAATTTCATTTAATATTAAGTCCAAAATTTCAAATATATCTATAATTTTGCGCAAACTTGCACTGTCAAAGAATTGGAAAACTGAGTTCAGGATGAAATTTACTATAATAATGTAGGTATTTATGATGATAGTTCAATGAAATATTAAAGCGCAATTGCAAGTCAATTTCGAGAAAATAGCCCTCAAACTTTCAGCACATATTATATACTCATAATGTATAACTGTCGTCGAGCATCCGAACTGCGAAGTCGGTAAGGCACTATCTTCAAAAATTCAGAAACTTCATGTCTATATGCTTTTTTTTTTCAAAACTATTTCAAATTGAACTCATGTCTATAAAAAAGGATAATTCAGAGTCAAGCGGAAATAAAACTCTGGAATACATTTATCACCCATAAAATGACTACAATAATCTTCAAAACGAAATAAAATTGCAGGAAGCCACAGATGACAATGAAAGTACACAATGACGAGACTGAGGTATAAGGAATGCATGCAAAGAAGTAAAATTGTTCGCAAGGTATTTTTAAGCCCTTTAGAGCAATATGACGCAAATTACCCATTTGGATAGTTTTTTACATTGTAGAATTATCGGCTGTCTAGAATGTGGGCGTACTCAGCTGAAAATATCCGAGAAACTTGGAATTGCCCAGAGTGCCATCTCCAGGATTAGGCAATGATACCATGATTAAGGTAATGTGAGCAGACGTTGCAGCATAGGTAGCCCT
This sequence comes from Argiope trifasciata, assembly GCA_026543055.1. NCBI lineage: Eukaryota > Metazoa > Arthropoda > Arachnida > Araneae > Araneidae > Argiope > Argiope trifasciata. Next base: position 226,137 of record JAPMOQ010045669.1, on the reverse strand, counting down.
CAAGTTACAACGCCGAATGAAGACTGGTACTTCCAAAGGAAAAAGACGGATAGCTTTAGATCTATTTCGTCAGCTCTCTTCAGCCACTGATATGACATTTCAAAGCAGACCGTGTACAAGCGCTTAAGGCAGATTGATCTATCTGCTCATAGCCCTGTCAGATGTATTCCAATTACTGCAACTCACTGTAGCCTGCTGTTAGTCTGGAGTAGAGAATAAGTGGATACTGCAACATTGGGCTTGCGCGGTGTATTCCGACCAGTCCAAGTTTTGCTTATAGTCTGATTCTCAAAGTATTTTCATATGGAGGCACCAGGTAGCCGTTACCACCAAGAGAACATCATTGAACGACGCCGTTATGATGGGGCAGGATTTCTCGTTTGGGGAGGATTTATTCCTGGATTCCAGAACTGATCTGCTTAAATCGGAAACATAACAAGCCAAATATGTCGGGACGTCATTCTAGAACAACATTTACGTCTATTTCGTGTTTATGAATGACAACGCCAGTCCTCACTGTGCAATAAAACTAACATAAACATTTCAGAGAGCATTGTTTGATAAGTGGGTAATATTCCCCAAGAACAGATCGATAATTTGACACTCAGCATGCCTAGGCGTTGTACGGACTGTATTGCATCGTCTGAGAGGCATACTATGCATTAACCATCATACCAACCATGTTATATTGGTTTTTGGGAATAAGTGGAGGATGGGAGTTGTACTTTGTTCCAGGGAGCAAAAAATCGCAATTTTTATTAATGATATCAAACATATAATATCTCTTTTTATCTTTACCTTTTTATAATAAATGGACCTTACAAATGTTACATTTGTTTCGCTTCAGACACTATCTTTTTCTGAACTTACATTATGCTAATTTATGTACATGAGTGTAATTTAACAGTTTATAAATAGTTTTTATTAACTTGATTTTCGTTTTTCATGCAAAAATGAATGTTGATTCTCCTTTTTGTAATTATAATTTCTTTTATAATAATTCCCTTTTATAAATTATAATAAACAGCTTTCTTGATGATTATTGTGGAATATATTTACTAAAATTCCATAACATTATATAAGACAAGTACATGATTAAAATAGAATAAATCTACTGCAAATTACATTTCTAATTACAGTTCTTACTAACTAAACTGTGTTTATGTTACGTTATGTTATAATTTAATTACTTCATAGATGTTCTATTTATTTAAGGAAATAACGAATTTCGTGTTTTTATTACGCAAATCATAGCGATTACTTGTCTAGAGGTGGTTAAGTCTATTTTCTCTTTACATTAAACGCTTGTTTTTATGTTAGTCTTAATTTCGTTTACATTTCTTGCCTTGGATTAAAAGATCTTGGTGACACAGCAAATATTTTTCTAATAATAAATTGCAGCTATGTTAATTAGCTAAACAAAGCACTGAAGTATACACAGCTGTAAACGTTTAATGGCGTACTCTAAAGCTTTCGTATGATGGTTTATTTACATTTGACTGTAGCAATTCGATAATAAGCAATGAAAGTAATTTCAGTTCACCGTACATTAGCGATTTATTTATATAGATAAAGAAGGCTAAGATATAAAATAGGAAAAGATCCGATTAAATATTCATATTCTAATTATTATTATTCATTTTCTAATTTAAAAAAAAGGGGTGAATTTATTTCATATCCATCAAAATAGCTTTCTTCCAATCTTATCGATTTCTTCTAGATGACAGTTGATAAAATATCTCGTCTTTTTCAGACTTGTATTGATGTAAGTATAAAATAATCTTGAGCAATATAATTATAATGAAAAAGAATTTCATTTTAATTCTCGATATTAATACTATAATGTATCAGGGTGCTTATATCCATGTATTTATTTAAGTGGAGGTGAAGTTTATTGGCAAAAATTGATTCAATATGACGAAGTATTATAATAGGAAAAACAGTCGCAATACATAATTTTCAGAAATAGATATGCTTTTTAAATAAATTCCAGATTAATTTGAATGATTTAAATGTAAGTTTTAACATTGAGTAATGGTTGACTATATTATATTTGATAAGATTCAAAATAATTTAGCATAATAAACTAAATTTTCAAGTGAGTATATGTTTAAAATTTATTTTAAGAGTATTTGAAATTTTTCAGATATAAATTTAAATATTGCTTCATCTTCATTGGTGAAAATTAATGATTAGTTCATGACTATTACTATAATTAATAATTAAAAGCTATAATTAATTAAATAATGATTAGTTCGCGTTAATACTCGTTATTTTGTAAATAAAAATTATCAATTAATAGATTTCCACTGGATAACGAAAATGCTTTTAGTTACGTATGCAATCGTTAATTTTGAAGCGAAAAAAATATATTTAGAATATTTTATTTAGATGTTAAAAAACAGTATATTTCATTTTTTTGGTATTAATCCCAATGAATTTCAATAAATTTCCATCAAATGTAGGCCATTTATTAGAGTTTTAGTAATATACTTAAATTCTAGTGAAAAATGTTTCGTTACAGAGTTTTAACCTTTACAAATTTATCATTTTTCCTAAAGTAAAAAAAACAGTAATGCTTTTTGGCTTTTGCTTTTCTTCTGTCTCGTGTTTCCGATTAAGTTTCTAATGGTTTTTTGTTGACTCGGTGCGAACCATTTTTTTTTTTTTTTTGTCTTGAGACGGAGAAAATAAATGAAAGACCTGTCTGGATTTTGCCGTCATATAGATTTCATAAATTATTCCCATCTGATATTTAGAAAATAACACGAAATGATAATACATGTTAGTATAAATATAACTTCAGAAAATTATACAGTCAATTTGTATTATTTCTATCAAATTTATCTGAATTTAAAGTAGAACTTTATTTATTAGAACAAATAATAGAACTGATTTTGGAAGCAAAAATAAAACGTAAATTGTCATACATGGGAAATTTAAAATGAGTGCCCAGCATTGAATCTTGAAAATTTCTTTCCCAACTACAAAAAGGTATATTTTGCAGTTAAAAAAGAGTGTAAACATATTGCAGATTCAATAAATATTTACGTAAAACTATTTGGTAAATGTTTATAGAATATTGGAAACATTGGATAATTTTTGAAGAAAATTTATAAAACTTTGGAAAATTTCCCATTTATTCTAAAGAAATTTTAAAAAATTTTCTTTATACCTCTCTTGATGTTTATAACTGCTTAGTTAGTATCTGTGTTTAACTATAACCTAAAGAAGTATCCCCCAGATCCGAGATTTTGAAAAATCCAAACGCTGTAACAAAAATATGAAAATTGTGACTAATCTGTGATAGCCATCAATATCTCCGAAAAGTTATTTGAAATAAGAGTCAACATAAACGCATCACTATTACTATTACTATTCCTCCTAAAAGATGTAAAACTTAAAATTTATTTATCCGGAAAATTTTCATCTCTATATTTGTGAAGCATCTTTAGTGAATCTTGCAAAATGGTAAAGCAAAACTAGTGAAATCCCCACTTTCTAACATGAAATTAGCACGTTTGCTGCCATATTTCAAATCGCCGATTCTGACTATCTGTCTAATTAGATTAATTATTTCTTGCTGACAATTGTAGTGCAGAAAATATCGTCTAATAAGAAAACAGATGTGAATCGCAAACGGTTCATGCTGCAATAGCCATTTTCTTATCCATTTGAAATTATGCAATGCGTCTGAAGGTGAATTCTTAATTAACTGTTTACATCGATTATTACTTAATGTTTCTAATGTAATGTAATTTCATAGAGTGTTCGCCTTGAGATAATTAGGCTTAACCATAGTCTAGACTTTGGGAAAAGACTGAAATCTCATACAAAGACATTAATACAAGTAGAGAATATGAAAGAATATTTACTCACAGCGGAAAATGAATCTCAGCTTCAAATTTTTTTAGCATGGTTGTAAAATAAATAAAGTAAAAACAGTATAAAAGACTTTGCTATTTTTATCTTTTTTAAACTATGCAGAATTGTGACTATGAAATTTTCCCATTTCAGTAAGTTCTGTTCTATCATTCCAACCGAAGAAAACATTTCATTGGGATTCTATTTATGAAAATGGAAAAAATTAATAAGTAAATATTTTAATCAACAGATGGCGCTGTGCCAATATAAGAAGGGGGTTCTGATTTTAACATAATAGCTATTTTAAATTAGACCACTTTTCATAAACTATGTGATAAATAATTACTATTTAAAATATAAAAAATGTAGTTTATTTATAATTTAAATAAAAAATACAGTTTGTTTTTAGAACAAACTATTAGATTTTAAGCTACCGAATTTGGCATAAAGTTATTTTTTCAAAAGACATGTGCAGTAAGATTTTATAAAAGTTTCATTCTATTTTTTATTAAGATTAATCAAAATTTTGATGCTTTTCTTCAACGGTATTAAAACTTTTTATTCGTGAAAAAAGTTTAATTCATAATACAAGTTTTCAATTATAGTATTTTTATTCACACAATTATTTCAATTTGAATAAATTTATAAAATATTTTTATATTACAATTTTACTAACTTAGTTACTTGATTTATAATCCCAAGCACTGTAATGATACTACTAATAGTTTTTATTGTATAAACGCAATATTATTTTCATATAATTTGGTCTAAGTTTTAAAAGGAAATAGAGATAGGCGAAGATATGTAAAATAATATTAACCTACAATCTTTCATTCCATAAATTTGAATTTATTCTTCTTTCATTTTATTTATTTTAAAAAAGAGAAAAACTGAATAGCTCATGTGATAGTTTTTCAGAATTAGATTAATCATGTTAATAAAAATTCACTTTTGGAGTGTGGTCTTTTTTAAAACCTATAGCAACTTGAAACAGTCTACTAGTTCCAATCAATTCATATAGCATTGCTTATGCTTATGTAATATATTGTGATGTTTATTATTATCTGTGTAATGTTGTTTATCATTAATTCATTACTGCAGATGACATTTTAATTTTTGTAATTATTTACATTCCATAAATTTATCTAAGCTTTTTTGGACACATGCATTCGGTTCTAAAGCTCTTTAAATTATGAAGAAATTTACACATATAAATTTTATCACGCATCATCAAATTACAAACTAATTTTATTGTTACTCAGAATATAAAATTTCATTTATAATTAAGTAAATTGTATTCAATTAATTAACTAAATATTTGTAAGTCACATTAGTTCAACGCCATCTATTGTGAAAACTTTTAGTTAATTTTCATAATTCGTTTTTACACAAAGAATGCATCGCCCGCCTGCAATATAACGAAATTATGTTTCAATTTTTCCCTTGAATAACATGTAGAGCAATCTGAATATGTGAGATAGAATTATTATAATTTATTCCTTGGATTTCAATTATTCTCAAATTGATGAATATAAGAATTCGCTTAATTATAAAGTATTAAAATTTGCTTAATTTAAAAATACATATTGTTTTATATAAAGCTGTTAGAATTATCTTTTTCTTTCTAAGTACAATGTGTAATTTATTATTTTGATTTACTTAGCATTAAAATGTATAACTTTACTTGTAATTCGATTTCTAAATTATTTAAATTATTATTATCGTCTATACAAAAAAAAAAATTCATGACCATTTTTTTAGCGTCTGTAAGAAAGCTCTTAGGTAAGGACGCTTCATTCTGAACCTAATAGATCACGCGATTTCCAAAGCAAAAATTTCATATCTGAAGAAAGGAATATCATCAATTTGAAAGAAAGATTGGTGATATTTGTCACATTTGTTGAAAGCAAGCATTTAGAAGATACATTTATAGTTTCTGTATTATAATCGATAACAGTGACGAGATTTCGCGAAACGAAAAAAAGGCATCGTTTTAGAAGAATGAAATGTTTTATCATTTACCTGCAAGACATATGTATATAATTTTAAAAATATATTATCCACATCTCATTTATAAATAAATAATCTTTTAAAAACTTTATTTTTAGTTCCAAAAAATCCTTAATTGCATAATTATGCATCATAAAAAATTCATATAATGACGTCCATAAAAAAACATCATGAAGTATACAAATTTCAAAATATAGATGAGGATGATGTAACTATAACATAAAATAAATAACCCCTTTATCTCAATAAACAACAACAACAACAAAATGTCTCTCCGAAAGCACAATTATTTTGCTTGATAATTTTATTTTCTTAAGGTCCCATTTGAAAGTCATACTATACATTCTAGTTGCACCTCATAATTTTGAACTCTGTTTAGATAATGCGGTTTGGTTTTGTTATATTAGCATCCCATTGTAAAGTAACAATAGGGAAATCTGTGGACGAACTTCGTAATTTTGAACCGCGATCAGATAAGGAGAATGACACTTAAGCTGGCACCTTCCTCTCCACACTACGCCACATCAGTGGGAGGACGTTTGGCCTGATGGATTTAACTTGCAACAAACGACCCTTACACGATGATCGGTAAAATCGGATCTCGAACCTGAAGCCTTACGGCTCACAAGCAAGACCTCACCACCAGGTCACCGCTAGACAATGAAAACGACAATTGGGTCAGAGCTGCTCCCTTTTCGAGCTTCTAAATCTCTCCGGCAGGAGGAGTTTGATCCACGATGACATATTTGGAGTGTAATGGGTAAACATGTACAACGAATCATTTTATGATCGGGTTATGGTCTTTAAGCCCTTCAAATGTGTAAGACTTTGTGACAAAAAACTTTCAATGCTTGAAAATGTGTTTTTTTCCCGAAAAACAAACAGATGCATCAACTCAATTTTATCATAAACATGCAAAAGGAAAGCATATTTCAGTCAACCAAACATGATTTAATTCCATTCTTCATTGATGTGCGTTTCCGTATTTCCACGGAAAGGGGATGCAGTAACTTCTTTACCCTCAGACCCCTGAGCAGGCAGAAAGCAGACGTCTTACTTCTATCTCATATGAAGATACATACACACGCGCATTCGCTTGAACAACCTCTTTTTACAGAGGGGCACATCACACGCATCGCATATAAAACACGCATGGAAAACAGCCGTGCTTGAATCGGGACTCGAACACGGGAGGGCCCAGGTCACGGGGAAGAGGCCCTCTCCTATGCTATCTTCATTAATTTGTCAATCAAACTTTTAAACTGAATAAATTTTTGAGCATTTCTCAAGAAGTAGGCTTATTACCCTGTTTTCTGTCAACAAAACATTCAGAATTCTAAATAAAATTTTTAATATACATAATTTGTACAATCTAGAATTTTAAAAGTTGCTCCCACAAACGTAAAAGCTGTGAAACTGAAAAACCTAATGCTTGAGATAAGATAGTTAAGATAACGTTATTTTGAACGAAAGAATAGTGCTAAGACTAAAACCCAAATGAAACTATTCTCTCGGTGGTAATTTTGCAAAATCTCATTTTTCTCATCAAATCTGATACAACATTACAGAAGTTCAAAGCTTCATTCTCCATGAAACTTTTCCAAAATTTTAAAAGTCTACTATCCTTGCGATACACAAACTGGGATCTTACCAAAACCTGTCCTATTGTCTAGGAAACTAGATTCCACGTGATGATAAAATCGAATAAATTTGGAATTTTACGACAGAGCCTTTTAGAACTTGTTTTAACTAATAACAGTATTATTCTCTTAACAAAATTTTACATAGTAAAACATTGTCCTGTAATTTATTCCCATTTTGTAAAATTTATGGTAGCATGTTCGACAGCTGAAGTGAAGTAATTTAATTTCAGATCATAAAAAAATTATTATAACTATATTTTGTAATTGCGTGACACAATTGGCCTTTAAGCCCATTTAAAAACACATCTCAGTGAATTGGAAGTTTAGTTTTATTAAAGTCCCGTTTAAAGCAACACTAGGGATATTTTAGGGCAGACCTCGGAATTTTGAATCGTGGTCAGATGATGAGGACTGCACTTGAGTTTGTACCCATCTCTCCAGGGGGAAGAAGTTTAGTCATGACTGACTTAACCTTCAACAGATCTCCCTTACGCGGCAGTCCTTCGATGGAATCGGGTCTCGAACCTGAAACAGTTTGGTTTCCGAAGCCAAGACTTTACCACCAGGCCACCTTGGCCAACACACCGAGCTGGAAATTTCGGTGCTTGATTATTTTTTACTCTTTTTATGACTTCCGAAATAAACCTTAGCGATGTAATCAGAATATCACCAAGTAAACCTGAGTATGAAAGCAGGTTGATGAAATCTAGACATAATCTAAAAACAATCTAGTAAACTGTACTGTACTATAAAATTAAATACATAATTTTCTGATCCATTAGTTAAGATCAGTTTAGTATCAATTATTTTTCAGATGATTTATTGATGGTTATCAAAGCCAAATCAAGGAAATTCAAAAATATGCAGCACTAAATGTTTATAAAAGTTCGAAACTTTTGAAACTTATTTATATCATTTTTTTTTAATTTATTAAAAATATGGAAGTACATGCATCGCCTGATTCGAATGAGAGTACATGCATCGCCTGAT
>JAPMOQ010045669.1:192593-217620 GCA_026543055.1 Argiope trifasciata | reverse complement strand
GCATCGCCTGATTCGAATGAGAGTACATGCATCGCCTGATTCGAATGGGAGTACTGGTTGTATTAAATTTATATCAAATTTGTTTTGTATAACTTGATAATTGCGATTCTCTCAGCAAATTAGTTTTTGCAGTTAGATTGAAAGATGTTAAGGCCTCGTTGTTTTAACCAGTAAGCATAAATGTATATATATTCACCTTCTAATTGTGGTGTTAAGGCATCACTTTCCGAATTCTCATGCAAATTATACAATTAATAATCAATATTTTTTGATAATTGTTATACACATTCCAAATTAATACTAAATGAAGATTGCATTAAGTTCTCTGCAATTAGCGCTTTTAATATCCCCCTCTACCATTCGCTGCAATCCTTACTTTGTTTCGTTGCACCCCCAAGGTTCCAAGGAAGCCAGATTGGCTATCAAATAATACCATGACAAAATAAAGGCTAATGTTAGACAATTAAATTATGCTTGATAAACTAGGTGTTCATATCTTGTTATTAACTTTCGCTATATAATCTCATTGCACTTATGTAAGCACAGGAAAAAAATTCCCAAATTTTGATTGAGACAGACAATTTTCTTGATTCTTTAAAGCGTATAAATCAATTTCCCCTCCCCATAAGGTTTTTTGTTAATCTCTCGTAAAAATGCACATTTTTTTCCAATGAAAAGAAAGTATTACTTAAAAAGTATAATATTTATTCATCCGTGTTCGTGTTGTAGAATTTTAATAAAAAAAATGCTCAAACTGCACAACGAGATCACTTTAATTTCAACAATAAAATCAGAGTTTAGTTTACACATTAAATATAAAAGCAACGTATCGCAATGCGCGCGTATGTTACAGAAAGACCTCGTGATGCATTTAAAATGGTAGAAACAAAGAACAAGTTAAAATTCTGAACCGGAAACAGTGAAAGCTGTACAAGAACTACTGGACTTGGAGCCTCTGTCCTGCGGTCAGGAAGTGCGCCCTGGCATGCGGTCATTGAAATGGTCAGCTTCGACCGACCATCGGACAGTTGACTAGCAATGCAATGCTTCGTCTCCAGCACTGAAGAATATTTGGCACATGTGCCGGATTGGTCAAGACGTTGATGCATGGCATCTACATTTGACGAGTTGTAGAGTGTGAGCTTGTTGTAGAGTAAGGGGGCGTGCCGCTCACACTGCAACCCCCACAAGGAGGGGCGTGGTTTCAGGATTGGGTTTTCGCCTGCACAGCACTCTGAAATGAAAAGACATTTATGAGATTCATGACATAGGACATTAAAAATTGATTGTATACTATTGTTCAGCAGAATATTTCAGAATGTCTTCGAAAAAGAAAATGTAAGATCAACTTAAAAGAACAAATAAAAGTTATTGCTTAGAAATTCAGTGTTTGATTGATGAACTACTTAGCTTCATTTTTTGAATACACCCTCAAGTAACCATTTTAACACATTAAGCAAATTTGAAAAGAAAAATTAAAAGATGAAGCTAAAGATTTTTACATTACTTTAGAAACAGACCCTTTTTGAAATATCGATTTAATATGTTGGTTAAGAATTTAATGAAACCATCGGTGTTTTTTCCCCTTACACCAAAAACTTGCATACTACATTCTTGATGCTTTGAACAGCACAATTAAAAAATAACTTATCAAATAATTTAAATGAATATCAAAATGTTTAAACCAAGATTGTAGATTATAAATCTGATATTAAATCTTTTAAAGTAAGTGCATACGTTGAAACGGAACTTGATTTAATCCGTTATAACTTCGGTACAAATATAAATGAAACTGCATTCATGTCCTATACACTATCCCATTCAATTAACTACAATAGACGGATAACCATTCATGTTTAATTGGATGCGGTGTAAACTGATCGCCTGAAGATTTAATTTCCTGGCAATAGCATTATCTTAATACTAAATTTCTCAGGGTTGATCTCCAAGATAGGAACTCTCTTGGATATCAACCCTGAAATGCAACCCTGAGACAGAGGGATAAATTCAGTTAACTTCAACAGGTGGCGTCTCTTTCAATATCATGTAACTGATTTGCTCTAGTTTCCTGTATTTAATTTTGAAAACTCGACAAAAGTTCTCATTTGGCAAAGCAAACTTTAAGTTTGGCTTAGTTTTAGTTTAATTATATTAAAGTTCGGTTTTAAAGCAACACTAGGGCTATTTTGGGATAGACCTCGCAATTTTGAACGGTGGTCAGATGACGAGGATAACACAAGAACTAGCACCACCCCCTCTCCACACCACACCACTGGGGCAAACTTAACGATATCAATTATCGACTCTTAATGTTGATATAAATATCTAGAGATCCCAAAAAGTGAAATATCCCCCAACTAGTTGCTTCTTTGAAGAGAAATAAAATTTGATATAAGAAACTAATATTTAGCAACTCAATCGGTTAAAAGAAAAATATTCCTATATGAGCACATTTCTGAAAATATCAATATTTCTAATATACAATATGAATCGGTTGATTCATTATAAACACCAGTTTCATCTACTATAACAGACAAATTTTATTCATTTTATTTATTCATGATTTAATCAAGTTATTTATTATTCATGGTTTAATCAAATATTGTATTTGAAAGAAGCTCTTGGGAGTGAAAGGCTTGATATTTCGAGAGAAAACTCAAACCTAACGATTTTGTTGGTTTCGGAGAAGTTTGACTGTTATTGTACAAAGATAATCAGAAAAACTAAAGAAAATCGGGTTTCAATTAATCATGTCTATTCCCTCATCCATTACAATTATGCTTTATCCCAATATTGTTTTATATTCTGCATTTTGCTTGCAGACTTAATTCCAAATTAAGTTTAACCTTTATTCTAACTTCACTCTAAATAGCTCATATTTATTTAGTACCATTATAACATCACAATAAAATGGTAACAAGCTTTTGCTCAGAAATATTAGGATTCCTTTAAAAACACAATTTGAAGATTCTGAAGGAGAAACTTAAATCTTTACTTGTATACTTCATGTTTAATTTATCCATATTTTAAAAATTCTTTGACTGCTTGAAATCAAACTTCTGTGTTAAATGATGTTCTGAGTTTAAGATATTACGAATCTGATTTCTGTAGTTCTTAACGGCAAAGACATCCATGCTGCTAAAATAAATTCTTCAAGGAGTGGAAGACTCCTTTTAAAACCATAAGTTATTAATGCTTTCCCATGTGCTTCCTTTCTATCGCATTGCAGCAAAAGAGGTGATCAGTTGGTTTCTTAACTAAGTAATTAAATGATTTTCTTGATAACGAAAAAGCTTAACTTTTTTTAAAAAAGTAAAAATTATCCCGATCATATATCAGAAAACTTACGCATTTCGAAAAGAAAATTGCTAAATGAAAATCTCCATATTAAACTTTTTTTCGCCATTACAATTTCTTTGTATACCTCAATCGCGTGAAAAATAAATGTCATGGAAACAATTTCCCTCTTTTTTTTTACAAAATATGGCCCGTTTATTTGAGGATCTTTGTTAAAAGCTGAAATTCGTATCCTGAGGGAAAGGAGAATAACTCTTTTACTAGGCAAGAAAATTAGTTTTGCAAAGAACAGTATATCCGTGTTCATTTATATATGGATAATCAAACTATAAATTAATTGCTTACAAGATTTAATATAAATAGAAGCAGATCCGTTTTCTATGGCACTTGACATAGACAAGCTTGAGGTCAGCAATTATAAGCCAAGAGATCGTTTCTTGTTTTCAACAGCGCCAACTAAAGCCGAGAGTACGTACTTGCTAGCCATGCGTTACATTCGCTTGCACAACCTTTTTTGACAAAGGGGCATCTTCACACACTTCACGGATAAAATACAAATGAAGAACAACCTTGGCCGAACCGAGACTCGAACCAGGGACATCCTCATCACGGAGAAAACGAGTTACTTTTATGCCAAATCACCAACAAGGACCCAGATTTTAAAGTTTCTGATAAAATCTTTCAAATTCCATCTTTAGTTTAGTTTAGTTATTTTAACGTCCCATCGTAAAGCAACGGAATTATATGCAAGGGCTATTTTGGCACAGACCTCGTAATTTTGAACCAGGGTCAGATGATGAGGACAGCAACTAAGCTGGTGCCCCCCCCCTCTCCAAACCACACCACACCAACGGGATCAAATAGCATCTAATTTTGTTCGATAGAATTTTGAGTTTGTGTTTACCAACAGCCTGATAAACTAATATAATATATAAAGAATGAACTAACAGAGGGAGATTCCTTAATCATTAAAAAATCTGACTTCGATATTTTAAAGTTTTCTTTATAATATCTATACAAGAAAATTCTAACTCTTAATAAAGTCCATAACTCCTTTCCACTGAAGTGCATTAAGCCCCCCCCCCAATGGTCGTTTAAATGGTTAAATACATCTTCTGCAATGTCGAGCTGTATAATTCATACAACTTGCATAAAAGAACAAACTACCGAATTGAATATTTCAAGAGATATCTTCACTACCCAGCTTTACACGAAAATGCGCCAGCTTTCGATGTCATTTATAAAACTCCGAGTACAACTTCCTGTGAAACAAGTTTCATCCCCAGAGACGCAAAGGTAACTGGGAGGCCTTCCTTAGGCCATCGCTATCCCTTGTGGTAACGGGGAACTTTGAAAGAGCCGTCAGTGTTTATGGACGAAGGTAGTAATTAATTATTCGAGGTGAATCGTTAAATAGACAGTAGGTTTTCCTTTTATATGAAGAGGGGAATGCAAGTTTGGAATAGATTTAAAACTTATTCATTTGTCAAGTAAAGAATACTTGATTTAAGAAGGGATCTTAAAATGTAATGTGATGTCAAAAAACGGCTTTGAGTATTTGAATAAGCTACAATGTTCGAAAATAATTATATTTGAGTATTTACATAAAAAGGATTGAGTCTATAAATCAAAATATAAATTAAGTAGCAAAATATTGGGAAATGAGGAAAGGGCTTTTTTTTTTTTTTTTGGCTGAAAAGAGGTATAAAGCAGAAATCATTTAGAAGTTCAAATAATTTGCTTAAGATTTTACAGATATCTTAAGATATAATATATATTGTTTCTGAATTTTAAAAAATAAACGGCATTTCTATCAATTCTTGAACTATTGACCCCATACATAACATTTTTTCAGACTGAAGCCCTAAAAGAATAATAAATATTTCTAAATGAGTAGATTTTTTCTGAATTTCAAGAATTGCAGAACGCATTAAAAAAATTTTAATTTGAACAAAGAGTATGAATCATATTTTAATTTATGAAAATTTGATTAAAGTATTTGGGTACATCATATGAAAATTTAAAGAAAGATTAGAACTAGAAACAATAGTATCTAAAAATGTAAAATACAATTAAAATGCATGTAAATATTTTTAAAAAAATTTGTAAAATAATTAAATTTTAAAAAAATGTGTAATTTCCAAAAAACACTTTAAAAAAACTCTGAACATTTTATAAATAAACCTACTCTAACATTAAGGCTTCTAAAAAATTTCAGGATTTTGAAGGGGGGAAAAAATGTCTTCTATGTAATCGCCTATTTTAATTGAACAAAACAAAATCGTCAGCAGAATTCATTTGTTTAAAAAAATTAATATTTCTATTTTCACAATCAATATTTTTTGCATAATTTATTCAATAAAATTGGTTTCAAAAGAATTTTTTCAAAAATAAAGCAGAAATTTAACCTCAAAATCAAGAAGTGTCGAATCTATGGAACAAAGTATAAATTTGATCTATTTTTCCCATATTCATAAATATATACTTCAGTTGAATATATTCCGCTTCAAAACTTCATTCTTCTTTTAAAAAATAAAATCAAGTGTTTAACGCCTTTGTCAAAAAAATAATAGTCTAATATTTTTTAAACAAGAGTGGTTATCAAATATGGGAAGTAGATAATTGCCTAGGGGAACAAAACCTTTCGTGGATTTGTTCTCCCTTATCTTCAAATTCGTTATAAAATCAACAATCTGTTTTAAATTTCTTGATGTCTTATAAAATAACTATCTATAAAAAAACCCAACGTTTTAATGGCCAATTTTTTTTAATTACTTTAACATGTTTTGAATTACTTCCAAATTTAAATTTTAAGATACATTTTACATTGATAAGATTTTACATTGAGACTGAAAATCGTGAAAATAAATACGATGTTTTGGTTTGTCATCATTTTTTTTTTACATTAAAATTTATATAAATATTTTTTTAAATTGGAAACCGTTTCGCTTTTAGAAAATAAATTGGCGTCTTAAAATTTGCAATGCCTAAAATTTCTTTACAGAGCTCAATTCAGCCCTGACTTTAAGTAGAAATTAATATCGATAAGCTATATTGATGGAAATAGTTAGGACTATTTCCTTTTGGATGAAATGTTTAGAAGTTGTCAAATTTTTGCGCTCATTCAAAGAGATTCTTCGACAGTACTTGCTTTGCCACTGCAATGCAAATTTGAAAGTCTGAGTTTAGTTATATTAGTGTCCCATCTTAAATAAATAGGGGTATTTTGGGATGGAGCTCTTAATTATGAACTGCGTTCAGATGACTTGAATGAAACACAAGCAGTTATCCCTCTCTTCGAATTTCCATATCACATCAATGGAGGACACTTGGCCTCGGCGGACTTAATATGCGCAATACCCGCTTGCATGACGGTCCTTCGGTGGAATCGGGTCTCGAACTTGAAACCCACCAATTGCGAAATCGAGATCCTACCACCGACTCCTCGAGTTCGAATGTAAAAGGTAAAAATAGTAGTCACAGCTATTGTTCAAATGATTATAGTACATAATTCTGAAGAAATGTGACATTCGAATTCTTTAACTTTCGACAATGGCTGGTTTTTAAAATGTGAATTTCGAAATTGAGCACTGGCAACTGCATTAAATTTCATCCGACATGAAAAACCTAATACTGAAGGATAAAAATGTCGGCTACAAGACCCCAATTTTTACATAATTATTTCATTCAGTGACAAAAGCGCCGATTTATGCATTTTTAAAGGTCAGATCAAAGCTAATTTATAACTGGAAGGAAATGATAGGATTACAGCCATGTGACCATTGAAGGTCAAAACAGTATGGTCACATCTTTATCAAGATGGACCCAGGGGATTGTCATTAGCTAATGGAAGCCGAGTAATAATGACCGATGGCCGATAAGCGATGAAGTTAATGCCCTTCAAAGGCAAGCAAAAACTCTGGTGTCACAGCAAGACATGTTCTTATGTTTTGATAAAATGCACCTATTTTCCTATAAGCTGTATCTGTAAATAGACCTCACGCTGTTTTATCATCAAATACTATTTATATCATTAGTTAGCGCCGAAAGGCTGTTCCGAGTATTAATTTGAAATAATTAAGATGGTATTTTTAGCTGTTAGACCATTTTCTGGACGGTTTTTTCCCCCAATATTCTACACACAAAAAACAGTGTTAATGTAAAAGAAAGTCGAATTGCAAGCGAAAAAAATCGTTTCTAGTGAATATATTTCTATTTTATGAAACATTTGTGGTAGTTTTTCTATTCAAGATATGACATTTAAAATAATCTATGTTCCTGAGAATTAAAATTTGTGTTACTTAGAATGAAAAATTCCGAAAATGCTTTTATTTTTGCGCTTATTAGAAAATTTATGTTTAAAGCCTATTTAAAATTTTATTTTGATGGAGTTTACTCATGCTAAAACCATTTTTGATTATGCACTGACAACCACATTACAAAAAATAAGTTTGCCGTATCGTGGCGGATAAAATGAATATTAAAAAAGAAACGAATTCAATAAGGTTATCACTTTAACATCCATTTAATTCATACTTAATATAAATTTGCAATAGTTACTCAACGGCTCCCTCAATTTTAGGGTTTTAACATTATATTATGGGCTGGTACAGATTATCCTTCAACTGACCCATCTGTAAGTTATCCAAATATACGTAAAACAACCACTAGCAATTTAACTGGGTCACGCATTTTCATTTGGAATACAAATTGACGAAATCCGACTAATGGTTAAAACGAGACTGGTTCTTTCGTTTTTCTAATTTTTTCAGTCTGTCCGCTATCAAGGTTTATGCCTTAATTCAGATAATTTATCTAATTAGATTACTCTTCTAATTAAGAGGTTGCAAAAAGGGGATAATTTAAGAAATAATCAATCGTGAACTGATTAGACAATTGAGGCGAATCATGTGAGGTAATATGTTAGTTTTTTTTCCAAGTGCCCCATTTCCATTAAAAACTTGGAACTTGAGCAGACATTTCAGCCAGTTTTGTTTATAGTAATAGAGATATTTGCAATTTAGTTTACTGCCAGATTTCTAATAAAGCAAAAAAACTTTCCAATCATAGAACATAAATTAAGTGGTATTTCTTACTTGAGCCCACCACCAAAGAGGATGACTGCCACGACAATGCTGGTGATGGGATCAATTGTCCACGCTGATGGATGATAGAAATACAAAATATCGCTCACAGCCAGCATCATTGCTAGAACTGCACTTAGAGAAGTGTTGATCGCTGCAAGAAGATAATATTTCAATCGCAAATAAGGTGAATAAATAAAAATACTATTCTTACTTCTTCTAAGAAGTAAGAATATTCGGATTAAATTAGTTCATAGAAAGCAAATTACCTTCAAGTATTAATGATTGACTTTTCATCTTTTTGCCCAGCATGTATTTGGCACAACCCAACACTGAATTCATAGCTCCACCCACGCCAGCGAGGATGAAGACATACATCAGCTGAAACAAACAATTTAAAATTAACACATGAATAATGTTAATATCGACATGTATAAATATTTGATATTATTCTACACATTTTTATTTGAAGCATTACTGAAAAAAATCTTGACCATATTGCATCTCAATATCGAAAATCTTGAACAGAAAAAAATTTTGATCTACTTTATTTTAAAATAGAATTCAACCGATTCTTACTTCAAAAACGATTTTCCCCCTTTAAATTATATTAGTAGATTCACTAAATTGATTAAGACAAATTTGACGATGCATTTTATTTGTTTTGTTTTATTTTTCTCCTTCGTTTCATATCTTCTATATAAAGCATAATGGAAAAAATAAATGCTCGTTTTATTCAGCGTTGTTATACAATTAATTTATGCAAATTTAAAACTCCATCTTAAACTAGACAAATATTAGCCTTTTGAAAATATAGATATTAAAGCATTACAGGGATAATAGAAATTTTTACCGAATAAATGAAAGAAAAATGAACGAACAAGCCAAAGAAATTTTTATTATTAAGTGTGTATCCACTTGAAATCAAAATGTTACAAACTTTGAGCAAAACAAATGATATTTAGCTATTTACATTTTCCTAATAAAATACTACTTTGGCTATCCCCACTATGGCCTAATTAATAAACATTTTTCTTTGCTATAAAAGAGCATATTTTTCTTGTCATTATGTGAAGTATTAAAAAGAATGGAAAGACATTTCTAGGAAAAAATTATGAAACAGAAATCTAATATGTTGATATGGAAGTTGAAGCAGAATTAGTATTGAAATTTAAAAAGCGAATGACGAAAATGTTTAGTTTAAAAGCAAATAGTTATGAAGTTTCAGTAAAGATTTTGCACCAGGCTGATGCAAGCGATAAGAAAATTTTAATTTACAGACTATTATATTACTATTCTAACTCTAGATGTCATAAACCGATTTTTCTTAAACAAAATATAAATCAGGTTCTTTAAAATTAATCAGGCCGTATTCGAGATTCAGGCAGTTTTCTGTAGATGTTTGGCGAATTCCTCTATACTACAGGCAACTGAATACATTTAATATATGTAGCATGTTACGCAGCTCTTGCATAGTGTTTAATATTTGTGGGGCTTTTTTGTGCATAATAAATTAACGGTATCGAAATTCATCATGCTTATTGCATTTTGCATGTTATTTTAGACATGTGCATTGGACAGATTATAAATCAAATTTTGATTTAAAGCAAAAATTCAAACAATAAAAGTATTGCATAACCCAAAATTCAATTGCAATAGAATATTAATTTCAGGAATTTTCTTGTTCAGTTCTTATTCATTATCTTATATACAAATGATTTTGATCTTGTATACAAATCCATAGTAATACCGACATGAAAGTGAATGGGGAATATACTTCCAAACCAATTACCAACATTACTTCTAATTATGCTGTTGTGAGCCTTTTCCTTACAATGAAAAACCCAACCTAAGTATTGAAACAGATTCATTTTTTAAGTCTAAGGAGCAATTTAAAAATGTATTCAAATGAATTGTGTCATTTAAGAGTGTTGCAGCTTCATTTCTCAAGATATTCAAACGTCCTAATGGTAGTGTCCTGTAATTTAGAAATGAGTAAAATCAAGGGAATAATTTAGAAACATGGACTAAAGATTCATTTAAATATGAAAAATTGAAAAAAAAGGAATAAAGATTTCTTGGCAGGTTAGTTGTATGTCTTGAAGCAATTCGGGAATTATTTTGGGAACACTGGAGACAGCACCATCGTTTTTTAAATTCTTGCAATTTCGAAGTAATTTAATATGGTTTTCAAGAAAACCGACTTCTAATACTTAGGTAATTTTATACTGAAATCGATCTATTTCGAATTTATTTAAGAAAGGAAAATTAAAGTTCAGAAAAAACTTACTTGCTGCGGAATATGATGAACAGCCAAGTCATGTGCTGACTTTGCTACTATTCCAACAGATGACAAACAAAACAGTATTCCTAAGCAAATGCAAGCCCTGTAAGAAATATTTTAGATAGCGTTATTAAAAACCTTGTCAAAAAACGCAGTATGTAAAGTAACTATTATAGATCTTAAAATTTTTAGACAAATTCAACCAGCTGTTTGTATAGATATGTTCAATTTTCGGAAATGTGTCAAAGAATCTCATCCAAAATTTAGAAGTTTGTAAATAAAATAATTTCAGAATATAACTGACTTTGATGTGCACAATTCTTGAAAGATGCCGTCAGTTGTGCAATTCGACTCTTTAATCGTCCGATCTTTTATATTAAAATATCTTGCAATATAACAACTCGCCTAAAATAAGTTACAACTACCAGTATATGTTATAACATTCAATTCAATCAATAGTATCACAATCGTTTGATTACTTAATTCTGTATTCTATGGTCCAAAATTTGTAGCTAAATACATACCGATTAAAACAATACAGTAATGTGTGCATACGAATGGAACATACAAGCACAGCTCTGCTTCATTATTCCTTACAGATTTGTTTTAATTAAAATTAATGTTGTACATTTCATGCCGTTAACTCTTCTAGTACTGAAGCGGCCGAGAAGTCCATTCAAGCGATTCACCATCTGACTATCCTCGAGTCAAATCAGATTGAACACCTAACATGCGTTTTTTAGATTGGCTTAGCCACAAAAAAAAGTCTTGTCGAACCCACAAATAATCTTAAAAGCTTTTGCATACGCCAAAACCTTACCATCCAGAATACGAACTTTTGAAATTGATTGGGAATAAATGGAGAATTCGGAAGTGAATATTTTGAAATCCAGTGCAACTGGTCTGATTATCATAGGGTCAAAAAAACTAAATATTCGAGCACCAGACAAAATTGAAAAATAATATATTTTATAATTTAATAATACTTACACATTTTCTTTGAAATCTGAGTGAGTTGAGGTTGATCCATAGAATCTCCAAACAACTAATGTTGCTGCAAGCACATCCAGCAGACAATCCAGCTAATAAAAATAATAAAAGAAAGTCCTCTTTAGTCACTGGAAATTCACATTGTTATTAAAATATGCAAATCTGAAATATAACCTAACACACACCCAATAAATACACTTACATAGATATCGCTAAAGGCCGTGCCCAATGATTGCCTCCCACAAAATAGAACCACAAACGACGAAATTTTTATTACCTTCGCTTTGTTTATTACATACCACTTAACGGTGTTTAATGTTACCCTCTAGAGTAGAGACAAGTTGCCTCCGCTGCTTTGTCGGGCTCCGAGGACATCCATTCTTCAGAATAATTTGGACAGCAACTCTTTGGATGTCTTCAGAAAACCTGTTGAAGGTTCACTGAGTTGGGGTTAAGTTTTACGAAACACGAGAAAGTGACTAGAAGAAAGCACACGACAATGCATCTTTTAGAAAGTCCAAAACATTTTGAACACAACCAATTTTAAAACCAAAATACGACACTCAAATGCAAAACAAAACCCATTTGTACCATTTTGATGTCAGCCCAAGAAAACCCCCGTGTATTATTTTAGTGTCAGCTTGTGTCCACACCTAGTCTAATAATATAGGGCTGGTTACCTGGAGAGCCTAAAGAAATACTGTACCGATTTGTTTCATATCGTAAAAGTCATAAATGGTACTTTATTTATAGATTTTTAATTTTAATATATGTACAGGAATTGCACTTACAGCAAAAGCATATCCAGCTGAACTGTCTGTAACTGCAGCACAAACTGAAAGAGAAAAAAGAATTAAAATGCATAGAATTTATAAAAGAAAAATCTATTAAAGAATTCGTTAAATATAAATAAAATAATGAAACGAATGTTTTATTTTCCATCTATATTAAACTCTTATTGAACTTAAAATCGGGGCGAATTTTTTAGTTGCTATTTGGCAATGGTTCGTAATTCTGGATTGTTTAAGTTTAAATCGACAGAATATAAAAGCAATTTTTTTATTCACTAAATTAGACAATATAAGCAAAAATGAGGTGCCTCATTTCAATTATGATTATAAATATTTTTTTAAAAATGAAAATGAGGATTTTTAATAAGTTAATCAGTATGAACAAAATAGTAACGCATCTTTAATTATGAAAGGAAATCTCCATGATTTTAAAACATTTAAAGTTGAGCATTTTATTTTTCGATCCACTATCATATGCATGATAAATTTACTACGATACTTATAAGTGTTTATTACCTAATGCAACAAATTGTTGAAAGTTAATATTTAGCAGTTGTACATGCTATTTTAAACCATCGCGATTAAGTAACAACTACTTAATTCTCTTTTGATATCCAGAAAATAATTGGATGCCTTGTTGGATATATTATTCAGATCAATGAACTAGTCTAGTATTAGATGAATAAGTATGCAACTAATTACACGTCCGAGTGTGAAAGGTTAAAAAGGCTATGCAGTTACTCGGATTAGCAAGCAAATTTAATAATTGTAATCTCAGTAAAGATCAGCAAGCTTAAAAAATCCATACAATTAAATTCCCGGTAGCGGTTTAAATTCGCATGATAAATTTATAATAAATACCAGAAATGCATAATTCCATAACTTTAAGAAAGATATATATTCCAAAAATCATTCTTTTGGGGAAGGCGTACTAAATGATCAGGTGAATTAAATGATCAATGGTGTAACCCCCACATTTATAATAACTTTCTATTTGGGAGGATTATTAATAGAGAGTATTTCTATGCTGAAATATGTTAATTAGAAGTACTAGAACAACAAGTCCTGTTTAACTCTAGATACGACTAGGGCAATAGGGAAAGTATAGCTCAATACAAAGTGTATCAATTACAAGGTAATTTTGAATCGAGTATCATAATGTAGGCTCATCTTCGACTCCTGACAGTCAAGTCATAAAGCAAGTCTATTTGTAAACATCCTATAGTATTTTACAATGGTCGATTCTGCAATATTGTTGCTATTGTCTTTAAAATTATTCAGCTCTTCTCACACAGTGTTCCATAATGTAGCCGGCTATTGTCCGTCATCTATTCAGAATCATAGAATCGGATTTTCCAATTTTGAATAGCAGAATATGCCATGATCCGTCTTAAGATTCCTTTATTCTTGTATGAAGAGTTAACCTTCAGACATTTTAAACTTCAATATTAACGCATATTTGCTTTGTGAGTGAAAGATAATTGTGAATTTGAATGTTCACAACTATCAGTAAACAAACAATAAAAACGTAAATGGATTCTCATTTCAGTTAACAATTGGTATTCATTTTCTCTTTGTTAGTTATATATTTAAATTAGTTAAATTCTTCCAAAACTATTGTAATAACACTCTTAAAACTTCCATAATTCGAGGACGAATTTATATAAAATTCGTGAAGTGTTCTAGAAAATTTCACTCTTACAAGGTAAACAAGCCTATTTAATTAAACTTTAAATGAAGCCCCGCTTTTAAACACATTGCAATAAACTTGCAAATTAAACATTAATAAAAACACGGAAATGAATTATTTGGAACTGAAATTTCTGGGAACATAATCTATACAAGCATTTTCCAATTTTTATCACCTGGGATCTTCGAAGTAGTTCACTCCCAATTAATGGGAATTCTTTTAAATTTAATGAAGATAGTTTTGCCACAAACTATCGTAAAAGTCGAGTCAAGATCTCTGGAGCATGATAATCATAATTGGATTCAAGAATCCAAGTTTCAACACTATACAACTTAGAATTTGAATAATTAACTGCCCCACTGCTCAATGCAGGGTCAATAAAGAATTTTTCATGTGTCTCAAATACTAAATATTTCTACGATTCTTTAACACATTTTCTGATATATAAAATTAGATGTAAGATACAGGATGCAAAATTATTCGATTCAGACGGCTTGCAAATTATAAAATTAATGTATTTTATGGGCTTTGTTAGCATGTGCAATAAAAAAATGGATAAGCTGAATTTTTGAATTAAATCTTTAGCGAGATATATTTGTAGGGAACGCTTTCAATGAAAATACAGAATGAGGGTTAGAAATTGATAAATCTATATTGCTAAATATATATCTCTGCTAATACAATATTATAGCAAAGAGTCCACACCCAGACTATCAGAAACAGAGGTTAAATTTGGTATAAATATACAGAGATAAGTAATCTGCGCCTCAGGGTGTATGTTTCTAAATTTTAATTAAAAATTTATGTGGCTGATATTTCTCATTACAATATTTTGCTATAATTGAAAGCTATTTTTAAGACGACTTAAAATACTCGAAAATGTCGTACAATTTTCTGAATTCCGAGAGTTTTATTAAATTTTCAATAACTGTCAACATAAATTTCATTATTCCCTTAAATAATTACACGATTTTCTTTTATTGTTGAAAGCTACAGAATGATTACGTTTATTATCGGCCGAGGAATTCGAGTTTACGTTTTATTGCACAAAAGCCATCTTTTGGTTAAACTCACCCCATATTCAGGGAAATAAAACATTTGCATTAATTTGAGAAAATTGCAACAGGTATTTTAACAAAATCCAAAGGCCTAAAAGCCTAAAGATGCGAGTCATGAAAAAGTTCAACAATGATGTAAGGTATTGTTTAGTGCAAAAAAGCCTGGCTAATGTGTATATACGATTTATAATCGATTTGTGTAAGCTAGAAAGGTTAACAAGCGCAGTTTGGGAAAGCAACACGCCCAAATCATAATAAGATCTCTGAAAAGGTATATCAGGGGAATAAAAAGTGAAATAAGATGCTGCAAAAGACTGGATAATTCTTCTAACTTCACAAAAATTGTAATATATATAAAATGGTACAATGAAGCCATCGTATTTAAATATTATGCGAGCTCGGGTACATAATATAAGTGCAAGGCTTTAACCAATTAATTTGAAACTTAAAACTGTAATAAGGGAATTATGAATTTATAAAAAAATTGAAATTAATCACAGCCACTATCCATAGTAGGTCTATTGGTTGTCAAAAGCAACTAGTTCAAAAAAAATTCCAAAATATGTGAATTAACCAAATTAAAAACTCACCGAAAGCTGCGATTCCCAGGAAGATGTCAAATACCACGGTGATGATGCACGTGAGGAGAGCATACATCCTGTGTCGCTCATCCTCGTCTGCTATTTGCATGGACATCTCTTTCAGAGTCACCGACACTCCTTCTGCAAAAGAAAGCTCCAGTTCAGACGGCATTTTCGATCACAACCTATCCACAAAACACTCCTTATGAAGATTGGAAAATTCTCACATCCGAAGAAAAGCTCGATTCAAATGCAACGTTCACGTTATGTGTGCTCAGCTGATTCGAGTGATTCACTTTAAGTGGAGAAGTCACTTCGAGAAACTTCTTAGTCATAATGAATATGTACAGAAAAACATGGAAATATTTTGGTTGCAAGATGTGAATGAGTCATCTGAAGCGATTACGTTAGAATGTTAAAACATTTTAAAAATCGGGTATTTAAAAGGTTAGGATGATTTTATGTGCATTTCATTTAATGATTGAATCAAAGTTGAAAATTCTTAATTGTTTTAATTATGATTTACAACTAAGGAACAGCTTGTTACTAATCAACTCGTTACTTTTTCCAATGGTTTTTCACCTATTTAAGGAATCGATTTTAAGAATAAATCAGAACGCATATTAAAGCTTTATACCTGTAAGTTATTTTTTAGTTTCGAAAAATGAATAACTGCATCTTAAATTACATTTGAAATATTTCATGGAAAAGAAAAATACATTATACTATACAAAATTTGAAATAATTAGTTATTAGTTAATTATATTTATACATTTTACAATAAATAACCCGTCAATTTATCAACGCGCGCTCACGTTTGAGTGTCCTGAAAGACAGAGGGTCCGAGATCAGTACGATTATACTTCATAGAATTATTTGAATGTGGAATTGCGCTCCTCCATGGGACAATTTAAAATGTTAAACAGAATTCCAATAAACAAGGTGTCTTGCGCTTTTTTAGAAGTTCAGAAATTGCGTTTCATGATATCTACTCAACTGGACAAATTTTTACCTTAATTTTTGCCAATTTAAAAATATTTTGGTAATTCAATAGGCTCCAACGTTGAACTAATATTCAAACCATCTTTACTGTTACTTAAAATATTTATCGCATTTTTTTTCTTGCTGAAAGTTGAAGATTTAGGTTTAGTTTCTGTTATTTATACACAAGGAATTAGAAAGTAAAGTTATAGATATGGTATGATGACACGAGACTTGACGTCACAAGCACAGCTAAATATAATGAATCGAACATATGCAATACTTAATAATGCTACTTGATTATTTTACAGTAGTTTAAAGCGTTACTTTCTCGTATACATAGTATAGAAAAATACAGTAATCAAAAAATTTGAACTTGGGATTTTGACGAATTTCGATGTCTTAAAAAACCTCGAGTTTGAAAAATATTTTCAAATGTATGTTTTTCTGTTAGCGATGACAATGACTCAGAAGTGCTTGGAGCTAGACGTTTGGCTGGTTGACTTAATTTTAATGGCACAAGAGCCAAAAGTAGGCTATACTGCGCCAATCATATGGAGCTGGAAGTTTAAAATTCGGTATGCAGTCTTTACAACTAATTCAGATTTCCAACAAATTGAGAAAAATCCAATGGGAGGATCATCTGTTCGAATAAAATTTAACACAATAATTACAAAACCAAAATATCTAGATAAATAAAACACGGTATATTCATATAACACCTCATTATCATCAAGATAATTATTAAATTTTTCCAAATCCAACAGGTAGTCGCCCCTCTGTCAGTCTATACTTTCAAAAGCATCGCAACGCAATCTCTTAAATATATCAAAATTTATACAGGATTGTATCTACACGTGCAATTTTGTGTTAAATTAGTTCATTAAAACGTGTGTAAAAGACAAATTTTGTTTTTGGATACTATTAACGCAGATCAAGGATTAATCGCCAAAAAAACGGCCAAAGATTTGATAAATTCTGAATACTCAATTCATGTGAAAAGTTATTTCGTAACTATTATACGGCAATGCCATATAAGGCGTTGTTAGGAATGACATCTTTATGGGAGAGCATGAGAAAAAGTTTGGAGATACTAATGCTGCTTGGTGGTTTTTTTGTGGGGAGGGGTATCAGGAGTGTTACGTTTGAATATAAAAGCCTTAATTGCAAGTAAACACATCTTATAATCTCGGTATACCAACTACTTGCAAATGAGAGTTAGTGAATAAATAAGCAATGAAAACTCCAATAAAAAACAGGAAGATCAATTGCATGTTAAACATTTAGTATGATAAATCTACAATTTCAAATTTAAAAAGCTGTTGCACTTATCAATGCAAATATGCTTCGCACTTTGTCTACTACGAAAAATACTTTTAACCGATATTGAAAACTGGATTTCAAGCTATTCATCAATAAAACCGATTCATTCAAAAGATACTCATTTAAATAAGCATCGATGCAAAGCTTTTTTTCATTGTGTTAACACTGGCTTTATCTAATCAAAAAAAAAAATTAAATTTGAAGTTCGCGCATCTAGAGTCCAAACTATTGATAACATAGTTTTTTTTAAAATTTGCTCTTGCAATGTAAGTAAACAATAAATGAAACGATAAGTTGTCGAATCTATCAAGGATCTACGTTCAAAGATAAATTGATTTTCGAGAACAATTTGAAGTAGGTACTCAACATTTTGTTCCGAATCCATGACAATGCTCCCAAATAGCTGGAAGCATGGTTCAAATAAAGTGAATATAAAAAGAAAAAAATGCATTTGTTTGCTCGAAAAGTTTGTTCTGAAAATATTTTTAAGTTCGAATCAAATTCTAAAGTGCTCCAATTCCAAGAAAAGCATTTCGTACCAGCGCTCAAGCTTATTGACTTCTTATAATTTGACTAAGCTACAAGTGGATTCAATATCATCCTTTAAGTCGATTGTAAAAAAGTATGAAATAGTACTAAAATTCCATAAGGAAAAATTATAAAGAAGTGTCCATAAGTTATGAATATATTTTAAGAAAATTGTTGAAAATTGAAAATGTATATCAAAAAGATATCTTACTTTACTAAGCATTTCATAAAACTGTATAATTTGATGAATATCAACAATTAAATATAGATCAGAAAAAGTTAAATATAGGGTTGTAATTTTTAATAGGCAAAGATAAAAAAATTAAGCAAATATTTATATTTAAGTTTGAAGTTTTAATCATTGAATTTCACGTTTCAAAATATATTCATTACATACTTTTCTGATGAATTATAAATATTTGGAAATAAAGATACTAAAAGTATAAACTACAAAAAATTAAGTTGCATCTATCCATTTTAGAAACCAGTACAATCAACATAGATAGCATATATTAAGCATTAAGCAGAGTTTAGACATTAGCACTTTATCAATTTTATAATAAAATGGTCATTTGTATGTCAGAATCGTCATTGTTTTATCTTCTGGTCGTCTTATTTAATAAAGTGCCCACTTGGTAAGAAAAAGCTAGTTATTTAATGATGCACTGAGAAAATTAATAAAATTCAAAAAATTATGGCGTTATAAAAGCAATTTTATTTTAAGATTAAAAAGATGTGTTGTGTTATCGAATTATATTAAATTCCAAAAAGTAGAAAAGGGTTTGAAACCTCATTCTATTATTATTAGATCTAAAAAAATCAAAAGCAATTAAAAAAATAGCATGTATAAATTTTGAATTCAATAATCTTTCATGCACTACCATACACGCTTATCAAAGGTATTTATATCCGACGATTTTTAATTCCATAAAATTTTCTATTTAAAGTTTAAGTTAACTATGAATGACACAAGATTATTATTTTGAATAACTATTCTTTAAAATTTATAAAATAATTAAATTCCTATTTAACGGTCTCAATTTTGAATAGTTACTTTTATCAATTTAAGGGAAGTAAGTGATATATGCATTTATAAGGCATTGTTTTCATTTAAGAATTTTGGAAAATTTCAATTCAGCTTTATTCCATCAGGTACAGATTCGAAGATTAAGGATTCGATAACATAATTTTCTATTCAAAAATGTAGATATTTAAAAATCTGTTCAAATCTTTCGGGTAGTTTAAGTTAAAAAGAACGCAATATAAAAATGTAAGTATCTAAATCGAAGTAACAAAGCTTTTAATGGAACATCCACTTTACCCAACTGAAACTAGTATCTTTTTAATGCAAGTTTAAAATTCAAATTTAAATATTTACTTATAAAATTATATATTCTGTGTTGACGCTTTATAGGTCAGACCACTTGAATTAGAGCTACAAAACTAAGCATTCTTTAGAGGTTGTAAATATGTACTCTTCGAAGCTATAGATGAAATTTTAATTGAAAATTAAATAATTTTTAAACTGTCATGCGATAAGTTTCCTAAATTGTTGCAGTACCAAAACCCATTTTAAAATTCAATAATTATGTTTAATGATATCCATTATTCTTCGGTATAATTTTATTTCTCAATTTTTAATTGGTTTCCAAAATATACATTAAGCATATTTCACACAAAATAAAATTATAACAGCACAAGCACGTTATACTTGCATTTGGAAATCAAATTCATAGTTCAAATGGTACTTACAAAAAGATGCAGTTTCCAAGACGGTATACGATTAGCGAATTTCTAAATTTAAAAATGTATTGCTGAAGACTACATAAATAGTAAATTATATGAAATATTTAATTGTAAATCTTAACTACCGTTACTCCCAGAGAACAATTTTGTCGCCCAAGGTGGCTAGTCTAAAGAACACAAGCTAAGAAATCAAAATTCTATCCATTTTGTCTAAAGATGCGATAACACACCAGCTAGAGAACGTTTTGATTAAAACATTCAATTCTAAAGGATTCTTAAGATCCTTATTATCTTTTTATATAAGAAAACACTTAACTAAAATAAAACCACTAGTTGCCATCTATTGTTTCAGACCTCATTCTTAAGACAAACATACGCTTTTAAAACAATGCATTTTCATCTGTTGCAACATTGAAATTCAATAAAATTGCTCAATATTTGTCAGGTGTTGAAAGAACACGTGAAAGAATACTTCACATTTATCAAGTATTGGCAAAAACAATAGATCATATTTAATATTTTTCCCAAACTGATATATACAGGAACTGGAAATAATAATGATTTCGGATGGATCTTATTTTGTCCGTTGAAAATGTTGACCATAAAAAAACCATCACATCTGGTTGAATCATTTATTCAAATACACGCGAATTCATACTCACGGTTGAATGAATGAAAGTTTGCACAGCTTGGAGAAATGTCAGGCAACCGAATGTTAATGACACTTCGGAAAAGACATGTTTAAATAAATTATATGCAAGCTCAGCAGTATCAAAATAGAAAATTTGTATATGCTGATTATATTTATTACTATAAATTAATGTCAACGATTTCAGAAATTTGCATTAAATATTTAGATTAATAAAAATTAAATATTTATGTATAAGTGACATTATACTTGATATTAAACATATGTTTTTCAATTCCTACTATTAGTTCACAGTCTCCTTATATACAGCTTATTCAAATTTTCAATTGTTAATATAATGCTTTTTATTCATCCATTCAAGTTCATATGCATTTTTTAACTTTGAGTGAATTACACTAGATGTTAATATAACTTTTTAAATATTAATTCATTAAATTTAATACCTTAGAGGGATTTTAATAAAAATTGAAATCAACGGGCAGTAGTTCAATCGGTAAAACGCAAGGATTTCAGCATTTTTCGCTTGATCACTTTTCACTAGTTCAGTTGCTGCGAAAATCAATTTGATAATTTTAGTTTTATCATAATTTTATGAATTACAATTCATAATTTTAGTTTCTTTTATGCAAGATATTTAGCTGAATATGAATTTAGGAATAAATACAGTCAGTAGCGAAGCAGGTAGATCGCTGGAAAAGAATTTCTCTTGCTACTTAGTACTGTGATTCCGTCATGTATATACATATATTAATTGTAATTATTTAATAAAAAGTAACAAAAATATAAAATTTCCTTGTTGAACTAAGTAGGAATTGACTTTTGTATATTACTTGTTTTAGGTGGATTCATAGAAGATTGACTACCTGTAGTAATGGTTCTTATGACAAAACTTCAGGCAAATTTCAGTTCTTCACTGATATCGGATTCTAGAAACCAAACCATCCTTCGTTCAAAAATTTGTATACGAATAACGCTTTGTGTTATCTTGCGGGCAGGGCAATTAAAGTAATTCTGTTTGGATTTTAATTATCTGGAATATGCTAGAAATGTAAAAATCTCTCTTAAGTTCATAAATGACTAGGTCTAGCATAAAAAGGGAGTAAAAAGGTGTGTTGAAATCTTCATTCCGCTATAACTTTCTTAATATTTAAGATGGATAAATAAATCCTCCTCATTAAGACCAACTTTTGCATTTAGCATTTTTCGATAAATGCTATACCTTAAAAGTTGGAGGCTGTTAAGCAGTTTTCAAGCCCTAATTTTGACTGTTTCTACTACCAACCAATTTATGTTGCCTTACAGTAGCTTGGATATAATGGAATCTACCTTTTCCTTTCCAGCTGGACAAATGGAGTCTTTTCTTTCAGAAAAGTTTACCTTAAAGATTTTCCGTCAATTATTAAAGCTTATACTTCAATATTTTTTAATGAAAACTTATCTGAAAGATTAAATGATTTCTCAGTAAAAACTTGAAAATAAACTCAACTTGAAATATATCTACAAATAAACACCATATGCATATATTTTGTGCATTGAAAAGAATATTTCATATTTTTCATACGTGGTTTTACCTATAAACACTGTGGATACAATACCGATAGCAACTGGATTCGAGTAGAAAATATAACAATATTGGTTATATTATATACTCGGAAACTTCATAGAAAATCCTTGCAAGTTAAATTAACTGAAATTTTATACACCTCACTCGTCAAATTCATGTAAATCCTAAAAATGATTATATTCCAAATTTTAAATAATTACTTTTAATTATGTGAAATTTTCATCTGACAAATTGGTCTTGTCTCACATTTGCTTTCATAAAATTTGGCGTTTTTAATAATTCTAATTAAATTATATAATAAAGTCATAATGAATTTAGAATATTGTACTTTCTATCGGGAAATCTGAGAGTCGACGTTGTTTTCTTAAATCGATGCGAAATCGTTGAGAATTTTCTCCGATTCTATTTGCCAACTTGTATTGAATCTTGGTTAATCCAGATTTAAAATGTTTCCATTAAGATCTAATCAAAGCTTGAAAAGTGAATTTTTTTTCAGTTTTGTTACTAACATACATGACCGACAGGTAATTTCACGTTTTTCTAATATACTCTACAAATGAATTGCAATTGCCGAAAAGAAATCGAAAGATTCAAAAGAATGCTAACATTTTTTTTTAAATTTCAGATATAGTGGTTGAAAATAGAATTTTGCATCCGAATTTTTTTTCACGATGCAATTTGTAGAATAAAATCGTAGTTTTCCTAGACCTATCAACAGAAGCATTAGATTTCTTAATATTAACTTGCCTACAGGAAAAACCTAACAGCAGCTACTAATACACTAATGAGAAATCTTTTGTAAAAATTTTCGGAAATAGTAAATTTCATAAAATTTTTACTCCGATAGTATCGAATCGAATATAATTTTAAGACGCCTGACACTAAAAGGAGTTGAATATTCTCTCAATTTCAACTTTGACCTGTCCAAATCTTTCACGATACTTTCATATATCAATCCCTCAGGACTTTAAATCTATGTATTCAATGCACAAATGCATTCTATTTATAGAATAAATGTTCCCCACAACAACTTTCATTACCTTCCTATGCAGAAAATTATAACAGTCTCGGGCAATAATGTCAATGTAATGAAAAGGTAACCGCAAAAGTTATTAAAATGTTCCACATTGCGGTATTTTAACAATTACTTTAAAAACATCCAGTATTAATAAAACTCATGTTCGCTTTAGAATCAATTTCGACTTTATAAGCATTCTCTAACATTTTAGACTGCTTCTCAAGCTCCTGAAGGTTGTTAAGAATGCAGATATATAAGACATGAATGATCCCAAGTGAATATTTAGTTTTAATGTTATAAAACACAAACTCATCTTAGACTAAAATTCGCCACTCGTGGATTTAAAATATTTTTCAATTTATGATCGAAATAGAGAATACTGAGAGCTAGAACAATTTAACAACTTTTCTTTAAAAATATTCTCTTCATTAAAAATGGTATTTTAGACTTAGGGAAAGACTTAGGTTTTTCTTTCTGAGTTCTATTATCATGGAGATCTTCAAAATTCCTTCTATCTAATAATTTAAAACAAAAATTTCAATGTTGGGAAATACAGTAAAATGCTATTGCACATCAATTCGTTTTGTACCCGTTCCTAGATGTTCAGAAAAAAAATTCATGGAATCTAGAACGTAGAATGTTATTTTAAATCAGAAATGGAAAAAAAGGAGTTCCTTGAAGTTATTTCTATTTTCAAACTCAAGTTACTTTGTAAGAGGCAAAAAATTACAGTTGTTAATTAAGTTGAAATTTTGGAGAGAAAAATTAAATGATTATTAATGCACTATTGTACTTTGAGCACTCGGTTCTTAACGATCTTTTATTTTATATTTTTTCATAAATCAGTTATGGTATTGTTTTCTGAAGGGATTTCAAAGCGACAAATAAAAAGTTGTGACAATCTGAATTTTTTTATTTTAAAAAGTAAAAAAGTCAATTTTACTCTATAACAGACAGTGTGAAAACCTATCAAGTTCAATTTTGTCGATTCTTATCAACACATCTTAATTACACTATGTATGAAAGACAGCAATAGAAAATTAACAAGTATTATAAAATCTACTTGCTGCGAAATTTAAGAACGATTCTTTGATAATCCGTAAAAGATGAAATTTCGTGGGACGATTAGTCTGCATATAAACAGTTTCATACTAATCTTTAAATTTTGAATTTACAAAGCATGAACGACGATAAAAAACAGTACGAGAGTTCTTTTTAAGTCATTTTTAATGTCACACGATAACTTATGAAACGTTACAGTTATATTAACACTTTTGCACTCGGAAACATAATTCGATGCATGAACCCGTTAAATCAAAAAACAAATGCATACAACCATTTTACGTTGAATTTTCTTGAAAAAGGAATCTACATTTTTTTTTACCATTCTGTTGACATTTAAAGTCATAAAAATGTATATTTAAAGTCATAAAAATGTATATT